>JAJJMC010032716.1:1463316-1525756 GCA_023531435.1 Papaver californicum | reverse complement strand
CATTACTTGGACCCGGCCTGACTTGTCATATGCCGTGAATCTAGTTTTTCAGTTCATGCATGAGCCACGGACTACACAACTAGAGGCAGCCAAAAGGATACTTCGTTATATCAAAGGGACACTGCATCATGGATTAGTGTTCACAAAAGGAACAACCACTCTAACAGGATACTCTGACGCGGATTGGGCTGGATCTATTGATGATCGGAGATCTACAGGAGGATATGCGATCTTTTTAGGATCAAATATAGTATCTTGGTCGTCAAAGAAACAAACGACGGTTGCTCGGTCTAGCACGGAGGCTGAGTACAGGACACTAGCCCATACAGCAGCAGGAATTGTTTGGTTGTGTTCTCTGTTTAAAGATCTACACATTCACATCTCTGGAGCACCAAGAGTAGGCTGTGACAACATCAGCTCTAAAGCTTGGCATCCAATCCAGTCCTTCATTCCAAAATGAAGCATGTACACATCGACTACCATTTTGTTCGAGAGTTAGTACATGATCATGCACTACAAGTATTCTATGTACAAACAGCACAACAAATCGCAGACATCTTCACAAAGTCATTGCCCGGACCAAGGTTCACAGATCTAAGATACAAGCTCAAGGTTGTCTCTCAACCAATGAGCTTGAGGGGGGATAACAGTGGAGCCTAATGATGTGTATGCCAGGTCATGAATGACGTGTTCTATCCCATGTGAAGTGCCAGACTGTCTGTAACAACTAGTATAAATAGTAAATAGTCTGTGTATTGTTTTTAATCAAGAAATTAAATAAAGAGAATCTGTTTTCAATCTGCTGTATTCACTGTATCTGTCAACCTTTATGGTCGGGATCTTTGCGTGTAAATGACAAGGTTATGAACTTATTATGATTTTTGCTGGCATTAGAAGAGTGTACCTGATGGTCAATGGTAAGAAAAATATTAATGATCAATAGTCGGAGATTCTGGACTGAAGGTTCTTTTTGAAGTACTTTCCTTGCCAATTTTCTTTATGAATAGTTCTATCTTATGAAGTCAGCGTTCTTTGCAAATTAGCATGCTTAATTTTTTTTTCAATTTTATACTTCTTTCAGTCTGCAATATGGAGATATCCGGGCTCTGCATACTTCCTCTAAGCACCATGTCTTTGTTATGATCTTCTGCTATGATATATAAGGCCTCCATGCAATGCAATTAAAGTACTTCAAAACAAACAATTGAGACGTAGGAAGCTTGACATACACTTTTCAATTCCAATGGTAGGTTCCTGCATTTGTTCCTCTCCCATCCTTAGGTTGTTGTGCCATTGCCTTGCTGTTTTTATTATCTTTATTTGGAGTAAATACGTTTGTAAAGCAGTTTCCGAAGTAGCTTATGCCTCATCACTCATGTATACTTAGTGTGATAATACAGATTTCATTTTTTTTTAATGGGTAAAAATTTCTGTTGTCAGAGACTCATAATGATCCTTCAGAAGAGAATATCAACCAGGGACTCTCATGGTATTCAATATCGACTTAAGGCTTATCTGTTGAAGAAGATGATACTTCAAATACCATCTTGCAGGTGTTGCCAAATATGAAAGCCACCAAAAGAAGCTGAGAACTGATAAGGACCAGAAACTTAGCGGTTGTTATCTCAAGTATGAGAAGCCCTATAATCATTATAAAGATTTACACGACAACATTCACCATGTTGTGGATTTGGTTTACGGCTGTTTTTGTGTCATCCAGAGTCAAAGCAAGGGCTCTTCTCTCTCTGAAAGCATTAACCTGAAAAATAAGAGGTTGGTCACTTCATAATTGTAGTAGACAATTTAAAAAGTCTGGGGGCCTTCTGTTGTTTGCGAAACATGTCACTGAAAAATAATCTTTTAGATAAAGGATTGAGATATCATATGAGCCATGAAAGTTGTGGATACTTTCCCATAAAAATTCAATATGCTTTGAAGAGGTCTTCATAAACATCCACTACGTAGTACACAGCAAAAGAGAAAAGAATGTTACCACCCAGTTTTTCAGATATTTCTTGCTGACTATGTTGGTTGGTTTCAATTTCTCCTTCAAATTGATTCATACTCTTCTCGGCTTCCTCTTATTTCATGAAGCGCCTTATATCCTGAAGGTGGATAAACCTATTATGAAAAATAGTTGATAAAAATAAATCAATAAAAATCAAGACTTAATGGAGCAAGTCCTACATTATGGGAAAAATTCATTACACGATTAACAAATGCAATTTCACACAGTAATCAAACCATTGCCCAAAAGGGTCAAAATAGTATGTAAGCATGACATTTAATCTCTGACTCATGGTTCTACACCATTTTTATCTTCTTCTTTTTTAAGTGTACCAAAGAGTCAAAGACTGAACTCCAAATGGAATTTTCACACAGGACAGAAACCTACTAGCAACTCTTGAATTTCACCATGAGTTATGCTTAAAAAAAAAGACCATGAGTCAACAATATGCTCAGTAAGTCAGTCACCACATACAGTAGACTGACTTTAAAGATCTTTCCTTTGGATTTCACCATAAACCAACAATATACACGAGAAAAGCTTGAAAGATATGTCTGAACTGCAACTGCAAGTTTGCTTATTTATTTTTTTAGCTTTTATTGTTTCAGTGGCTCAGGTGTCATTTAAACCATTAACCATCTTAGTAAATGTTATATGTCATTTTTTTACGTTAGTCGGTACGAGCACTGATAGGACTAATTTAAATAAATCAAAAAACTGATAGTCTGCGATACAAAGAACAAGCCAAATCCCGTGTCGTTACAACGATGGGTATGGGAAGTGCATTAGAAACATAATGCGGAATCAAAAGGTAAGTCGCCCACTAGACCAAATGAAGCAGGAAAACTAACACTGCTAGGGATCTATTAAAGATCATGGGTGATTCTGCTTGGAACATCATTACCGTTAACCCTAACCTCAGTACTTGCTACACAAATTCTATTAATTTTTGGTCAGAAAAAAGAGATTGCAGAATTAGCTGGTACATATTCGATATGGATGATACCACAGTTATATATGTATGCACTGATTTTTCCTATGCAAATATTTTTACAAGCCCAAAGTAAAGTAATACCATTAGTTTAATTGGATATCATTTGGAGTTTTAGTAATTCATGTTGCATTGAGTTGGTTTTGTGTTATGAGATGGGGTTTAGTTGGAGTAGCAACTTCTTTGAATTTTTCATGGGTCTTGGTTGTCATTCTTCAATATGCTTAGATTGTCTCTGGAAGCTGTAAGGATTCTTGGAGTGGTTTTTCATGGTTGACTTTTACTGAATTGCTTGATTTTCTTTGATTTTCATATTCGTGAAGGGTTTTCGAGAAAGTGATCATCCACTGAACTCTAAAATAGCCAACAAATTTTGAATAAAAAGAAAATATGGGGTGCTCCTGGTGTACAAATTGAAAAATTCATGGTTCCAACAATAAATAACATTTTATTCTGACAATATCTGCAACCGTTGTATGTTGATGGTTTCCTTCTCATTTTACTTTTACAAATCTCTAATTATATGAATCTCTCGATATCTATACTTTTATCTTGATGCTATGTTGATTTCAAAGGTACAGTGTCCACAAGCTATCTCTACAGCACATGAGGTACACCAATTTTTTACTGTGGTCTAGAATATTGCACACAAACTTCTGTGTTGGTTATGTTAATAATTATTTATTTCCGCTGATCAACATCTCTTTGATGGTGCAGGGAATGAACTGTTAAGATAATCTGAAAGATTATTTTTATAGGTGGATTATTTTAATTGTTCTTCAATATTAATTATAGTTTATATAGTTATGACCATCGATATATTTTTAAACCACCAAAAATATTGGGATGATATTTTTTAATTCAACAGTCTTTTATGTGTTTTGGTATGCTTAAAATATTTTTATATTTCTACTGATTCAACAAGTTATCATCAATTTCATAACAGACAAACAATTGGTTGCACATAAAATTTATATTTGGTTATTTTAGACTGTATAATATATATATATCAAATGTTATGATAGTTAATCACTGACAATGTACATAAATTTTTTGAATAATTTTTCAGTGAATTACGAGATTCCTTACTCAGGGATAGCTCTCTATCATCCTTAAAATTGGTTTAGTGATTTTAGTGATTTTTTTGTTGTCTAAATTTTGCTTCAATAATTTGTGTACCATATGAATGTCTATTTGTCAACTAAGTATTCTTCATATGAGTTCTAATCATATATTTATTTTGTAGTTGTCCCATATGATTCTGGAGTTCTTTGTCATATGTAGTTGTTACTGATCATATTGGGTCATAATAAGAAGAGACCAATGTTAGATTACAACGTATCAAATATTAAAAAAGGAAATCATAAAACTGCTATTATGTGGCAAAAATGCTTGCATATGTCCCTGAAATTGAGATTAATGAGTGTGTTATTATGACTGACATGCTAACATGAGTTTTCTAAAATGGTTGCACGATTCTAATGATAAGGAGTGGGAGCATTGGTAATCTTGACATGATCACAGAGCACTTATCAACTTGAAAACGAGAAGATGATAAGCTCATTCTCGCAGTAAAGTTTACAGTAATGTGGCCGAGCGGTTCCCTTCGGAGGTCCAAAGGAAAAATTATTGAAGATTAATGAAATCCTTAAAAAGGGATGGTCATCCTGAATTCCTTAGGGATGTATGGTTCTTTGGTGAATGGAAAGCTTACACATCTGTTATGCATTAGGTACCTATGGTATGGGGACAATTATGGGTCAAAACCCATTTCAGTGGGAAGGTACCTACGGTAAAAACCTGGACTATCTGAGCAGTATTTAAGCGTGCTTTTTGTTTTTTATGTCAATTTGGACCACATGTAGACAATTTGAATATATTAGGTCTTTTGTAATTTTCATACATGGTGATTGATCATCTAGCAACGTTTGAAAACTTTTTCCAGCTTGACTACATTTCAAACAAAATTTTGAATATAGCAATGCATAAAAATTTGGTTAATGCTTTTATTGCCATTGTCAAGAGTGTATAGAATTGATATTCCATTGTGGTTTAAGAATTTCTAAAAAAAAAATTCTTTTGCATGTAACTTAAAATTTCATTCATACTTTCGCGATATTTAAGTCTTTTTAAACTGCACACATATACCATAGTAGAAGTATCAAAAGGTATCAAATTTGTCTACTCATAAAAATAATCATATTAATCAAGAATTTTTCATATGCAAGAACTAACATCCAGGAATCAAGCAACCACAACATTCAGGGGACTGTAGTGGAGGGACCTATATATAGACGAAAACAGAGGATCACAATTGATATGCTTACTGAAATGAATCCTGGAGTCGAGGTATGCACTTATATTTTTAGCTAATGCAGTTCGCGATTAGACAACTTCATAGATACTGACAAGTAGTAACTGCAGGAGGGGATCCATTGAATGTACTGGCGCAGATAACTCAATTCGGGGATGATTGGTGCAACATATTTTACCCTGAATGCATAGAGGAATTGAAGGATGCGCCAGACTTGAAGCGGTGCCGGAATGCTTAAGAAATATTCAACCAATTCCGCTATAAGATCTGTGTATTTAAAATTTGTGTACAGAATAATTATAGGAAACATGGCAACTACAAAGACATAAATAAAACCTTACTTGAACAACCTGCATTTGAAAATGATGGTATCCAATGGAACGAGAAAAACTATGTTCGTGGCGAAAGGAACGGTGGCAGAGTTAGACGGTAATGTTTATAATGTGTACTCATGACACCTATGATGTGTTAGTATGAGAATACTATCCAGGGTTTCATTGACCGTGTCTATTTATTATTCATATATTCACCTAAAATAGGCTTCCCTTATAGGATTTTTTGCATCACTGTATCTTTTGGGTTGAAATGATGTAAACAATATTAAGAATTAGAAAACAATAGTTACCTCCATATCATTTAACTAATCTCTGTCTATTGTATAAATCAATGTATCTATTTGTACCAAAATACGCTGCACAAATAACATAATTGTCACAGCTTTATGTACACATGTTCCAAAAAAATGTCTATGCTTTCAGAACACTTTACAAAAGTATCAGCAAATCACTTCTCAACAAAAGAACATGGATTTGCTCACATTAGGGTGAAGCTTGGGAAGTTCAGGCACAGGAACACCAGTGGAAGATGTTATCCAATCATGGCTTGATGAGGATTCATACATCTTTTCAAAATTTAGAAACTATAGCATTTGAGCTGCAGCAAGATGTGCATAGCACACATGGGCAAATGGAACAAAAATGAAAATACAAATCACTACTCAAAAGAATTAACCACCGATTTTAACTACTGACTACAATATTTCGGTTGAAAATAATACATTGAAATTTTGAGTTTGGATTAAGGTCTTTTAATAGAACAAAAACAAAATATTGAAAAATAGGCTTACCAACAGATATCGCAGTAGTGCTTCTCTGATACCTGCAAAAAGTAAAGAATTTAAGTATAATTACAATTCTTATTTGCTAGCTCCATATGTAAAAAAAGTGGGGCGTAGTGGGACGTAGTTGACTTACACATAAGATAATGAATGCACCAGCTTCTGCATGTCATCAGCTGTAAACCCAATCTCATCCATCAGAACGTGATAATGAGTGGGCCGGGTGGTTTGCTAAAAAATAAAAAGAAGAAAACTCATCCAAATAAGAAACCAATAATGACCGAGTAGTGTCAATAATGATCAAGGAGTATTGAGAATAGCGATGAACTACAAAGAGGATTGAGAACAAACATGAAAAAGATAAAAGCACAAGGAACTTGCAATCATTCCAGCATGTGAACATATGTATAAATCATTGTTACGGGGATGACATATCTGATTGTCAATAATTGTATCTACAATAGCGAAGCAAAATATGTTACATCATTTGAATTAGAAGAAACTACCATTCTCAGTTAAAATGATCTGTAGGTAATCCTAATCGGGTTGAACATTATCAGGAGATCCATACGTGTACACTTGTCTTCCTGTATAGTTGAATTTAACTTTTCTAAAGCTTTCACAACAATTGCTATGATAGAATACTTGAGGAAACAAGGAAAAAAAATACTCTTTCTCACTCGCTAACATATATAAAATTTTATTGGATGTGCTCCAAGATGGGATCACAGGTCACAAAGAATACATAAAATTTTAATCTGGAGAACCGCTTGGTGCACCTATAGAAAGTCGATCTTTTTGAGAACATAATAACTTATGTAGTCTATCTTATTGAGATGTTAGCTTTATCCCAGATTTCATATTTATATCTTGTGGCCTTGCAGTTACAGATGCATATTACTATGTTATAATAATTTCTTTTTGGACCTTAAACTTGGTTTTACTTTAATTCAATTTAACTTGGTTTGATCACCCATGTTCTTGCTTGAAATTTATTTTGCAGTGACTGCTCGAAATGTGAATATGAATCTGGAGTTAGCTATAGATACTCACCCATATGTGTCACTCACAATCAATTCCATTTTATATAACTTTAGGTGGACAATATATCCTACTGATTTCTTTTATGTCGTATGGGATATATAAGGTGTGTTGGTCAATATATTCCATGAGTTGAGATTTTTAGATTCTGGAAACGTTTGATTTCTATCTTCACCTAACCAATCCTGTAAGATACTGATTTCTTTAACTTGGTCTCAAGTTCTGTAGAAAAATATTTTGATGCGAATCTTTGCTTTAGTAATTTGATCTTTCACTTTTTTGACGAGTTTTAACTATATAACCATTTTTATTACTTGGATTCCCTAAAAATCATGAATCTCATCATGAGTTACAAGATATTTATCAGCAAATGGGAATCAAACTATTTACCATCTCCTTTAATTCATTATTGAATGCCTGAATGTTACGAGAAATCGTGTGTATATAATGGTTATTGGGAATCAGACGAACATGTTTTACAAAATTTTCTTATGTGACTTTGCAAATGTCCATCATTTATTGACGAACTTTCGTTGCTACAAGATCGAATAACGTCATTTGCATCCAAAATAACTTTTGCTACAGCGGAAGAACTTGGTTTACCCATATAAATGCTACTTTCATCTATATCTCCAGAGCCTATAGAAAAATTCTCTATTCGGAAACTGAAACAAAATTGTTAGTATCTTCCATAATTATGCCTAGAGTGGATAGATTGTTGCTGTTAAAAGTATGGAGGTCTGGAGTTCAAGAAACAATTTCGTTGGATACTTTTAATATTGCGTTGTCTTGCAGGATGGTTAGAACAGTTGACAAGTTCAACGTTGGTTTTACAGTATAAAACCAAAGCATGTATTTCTTCCCTCAACCTAAAAAGCCTCATAACATAATATTCTTTTCAATGCACATCTGGTATCCAATAAACCTGTAGATGGTCTTCCTCTTGACTATCCAGTATTTGAAGATATCACCTCCTTTAGCTACAAGTTGATAAAAAATACACATCCCCATTTTATTAAACTCTATTCAGGTTTAGAGTGCATAAATTTAATATTACGTATACATACGAGAGCCGGTCTTCGAGATCCACCATCATAGATAAAAGATAACGCAATCAATGAGATCGTACCCAATAATCAAAAGGTAGTTCTTTTTTCTTTACTTAGAGCTTATCCATTGGTGATTGTGGAGGTTTCATATGTGGCATCATTTCCAAGGCATCCTCTAGGTATAAAATCCTGAATATTAGGAAAATAAAAGTTTTTATCTCTAGCACATAAAGTTTTATATCCTTTTTTTACTTATTTGTAGATATAAAATTGATTATTGTCATTTTTGTTTTTCAATTATTTTTATTTATAAAAGTGTGAAGACACCTTCTAGGTTAATGTCTAAAATTAGAGGTTCACCTAGATAATGTCTAACTCTTTTTTTTTGCCACGTCATCCTCACATTAATGAGTTGGAGATTATTTTTCTTATAAATATAGTTGTGTATCTTATGTGGATTAAGACTTTTGTTTCACACGCATTCCATTGGAGAAGCTCTTATAAGCTAAGGAGGTGAATTGTCTTAAGTCTTAATAATCAAGTTGTAAGACGACAGGATTCTGTTTCATCGAAAAAATATCCCATCTTTAAGTCTAAGTGCAGGATTTTATTTCACGGGAAAAGATGGCCAATCTTTGAGTTTGACAACATTTTATGCCCATGCCATTTGAAAATCTTTTCTAGCTTGACTACGTTTCGAACAAAATTTTAGCTATAGTATAAAGTCACACATAAAATTGATACTCTATTATAATTTTAGCATTTCTAACAAAATTTTCTTCGGTAGATACTTTAAAATTTTATTCATATATTCGCCATGTACAAAAGTTTGATTACTAAAGGTTATCAAATTTGTCTATCCATTAAAAATAATTAGACTAATCAATTTTTTTAAAAAATATTCTAATATATTTGGGTAACGAATACGGTACGAAGCCCAACCACAACAAGTCGGTTGTTCTCATCGACCCCGGTACGTAACACAAGTTATATACTAATATCTTTTTTAAAGAGATAAAATCCTAAATTTCTAATCCATATTAAATTATTAAAGTTTAATGAGTAAATATATAAATATATATATAGGTGTCCTATAATTTGCAATCTCTCTTATACTTATGTATGATATGTACACTTTTTTTTTTTTTCTGTGTGACTCGAAGACTTCCTTCTTTTAATCAGACTCTTTAGTTGAAGCTTATAAACCTTCTCAAACCAATCCCACCGCCCTAAATTTCCAATCACATAACCAAAATATGAATATACGATGATCAGTTATTCTCTGTCTTCTTCTTCGTCCTCATTTTATATGCAAACCTAAAGTACAGATTTCACAATAGGGGATATCTATCTATTTAAAAATCTTCTTTTGTCTTCAACTCAATTCAACCTACCGGAAAAAAAGAAAAATGGTTACTAATGAAGTATGATTTTGTTTATTCTCTTTTATGATCGTAGATCTGTGTTGATTTCGGTGAAGATATTTAGAAGATTAAAGAAAGAAAAATTGAAGTGTTAAAAAACAAGTTTTATAATTGGATATGTCGGTCCTAACTTGTGAATCTCAGACGATATTTGGGAAATCTTGGACGGATTTAAACGATTTTATCGCCCCAAAACCCGTCTTGCCAATATTTATTGATTCGTCTCATCGCGTCTACAATGGTTGAATATCATGTTAACATGCAAAACAACAAACATTAGCTTTCCGTGTAAAATAAGTACACCAATTACATACACTTATGCATACATATAGTTTAGTGATAAGGTGAATGAGAACTTATCAATATCTCATGGTTCCATTTCATGACACATAGGCCATGAGTAGATAACCGCTTCATAACTATGCAACAATATTGCTGATTTTGTATGTGTATGACTGTATTCTGATTTTTAGAGGTAGTGTCGTATTTCCGTGTAGACATCAGATCATATCCGTGTCAATGCTTTCCAGATTTGGGGTAATACGGTGTACCCCGGCCCGGATCAAGACTTGAAAAACCCTAGCAAGCCCAGCCCAGTGTTAGGTAAGGCTCCAGGAAGTAAACAAAAGTCTACCGAGTCCAAAATTTCTAAAAAAAATGGGAATAATGGGAAATCTCACTCCACAGCAGTTGGATTTCTTCAACACTCAAGGTCATAATTAATACCACAAACCTCAATCAAAACACAAACACAAGAACCCCAAATTTCCTTTCTTCTTAATTTGATTTTTTTTGTAGGGTATATTGTAATAGAATCATTTGCAAGTCTTGAGGAAATCAATGGGATGAGAGATAGGATGAATGAGTTACTGGATGGATTTGATTGCTCTGTTACCTCCATCTTCTCTACCAAAAACCAGGTTTTGATTATTTTTTATCCATTTCTATTTCAGAGTTTAATGATTGTTGATTTTCTTTCTTATTCCCATGTTGTTATTTCTTGGTTCAGAAAGAATCGACCGATGATCACTTCTTCGAGAGTGCTGATAAGGTTTCGTTTTTCTTCGAGGGTATGTTTTGATTTCTTTCTTTTGTTTGTTGAGCGTAATTCCATTTATTTTCATCTGAATTAAGGAATTTCGATTGAATCATCTTGTTTAAGTTAATTGGGTTGTTAATGTTGCTCAAGTTACACTAGGCACCCTAGTAACTGAGACCAGTGAGTTTAAACATAGGCTATATAGAAGTATTTGTTATCCCAAGTTAATCGTAATTTCATTATCGACTTTTACTGCTATTGATACGGTGATTGTTAATATTCATCATGGGCATGATATGAGGGAGAGAGGATTCCAGTTGATCCTTGCCTTAGATACGATTCATTGTTTATTTTTGGTTAGAAATTTGCGTCTATGTTTGAACCATAATGAAGAATCATCAGAATTTGTATATACAGCTCTTAAACATTATATCGGGGATGTAACAAAGTTAGTAGGCGTAGCAATTTTACCAATGGATTACGACAGCCTAATAAATTGTGAGATCATTATCACAATCCTTTGATGACAATGATAAAATGTCAACAATGTATTGCATTATTTCTTCTGCCTTCTCTTGATTATTTTATCTTTCAAAATTTATCATGCATTTGTTGAAGGTGCACCATTTAGTATGGGCACTGTTATACCATGGACCAGGGTAGTATATATTTTTATGACCTCTCATATCAAATTTATTTTATCCAACTTTGGAAGGGATAGGATATGAACAAAAAGTTGTGTGGTCGATGTATTACATATTTTTCTTCCACGAGCGCAATGTAGGAATCAAGTTTTACCAATAGTCATGCGGGCATGTCAATAAGTTCATGTTTGTTCTTCTTCCGATTGTCTAAAATTGAGAACAAAAGGAAAAGGATGATCAAAAAGTTGTGCAATCATTGTTTACAGTTTACTCAAGGCTGAGTGAATCTGTTTTACTTCTATGGTTTTGTAGCACAATGTGAATTCAACTTCTTTTCAATAAATCTTATTTCATCTTGTTTTGTTGGCCCGTGCATTCAGTATTGTCAGTTACTTATGTTTGATTTCATTTTCTTAGTTTACATTCTGTACTTGTTCTGTTGGCAGAGAAGGCATTTGACGACGAGGGAAAGTTAAAGCAGTCAAAGCAGCTCTCCATTAACAAAGTTGGACATGGTTTGTTTTTTTTTTCCTTGTCTGAGTTTTATAATCGGCTGATGTTGTACAATTTATGATTACAGGAGTTGAGTTCTCTAGACAAATACTAGGTTTTTTTGGTTGAAGCTGAACCTTTTGTGTGGTTATTGTGCAGCTTTACACGAGTATGAACCAGTATTCAAGAACTTCTGTGGTTCAGGGAAGTTACTGAGTATGTTGGTCTCACTAGATTATAAAAGTCCAGCTATCATTCAGTCAATGTACATCTTCAAGGTACCTTTTTATGCACTTCTTATAGCAAAATATTTAATGTTGTTTGAGCGTCTTGATTTTTGTTTCACTGAGAAAGTTAGCTTGCTCGTATTAAGTGATTTTGCACGGTCTACGGCTATCCCTTTATTCCATTGGACTGCTTAATTTCTTGCACCTCATAGTATATGGGTCATGTTGGTTTTCGAGGATATGATTAGCTTGTAACTTAAGCTGCATAGCAAGCCTTCTGAATATGAGATGCCAACTTTGCTCTTGACATGCTGTTCTTAATCCCTTTATACCTCTTCTGTTATCACCATTGTTTAAGGTTTCTCAGCAATTGACTTACAGTGCTAGTCTTACATATAATTTGCATTTGTGCTTGGTTTGCCTCATCTTTGCATGCTTGTTATGATATCTTTTTCTGTATAAGCTGGAATGCATGGTTTATCACATTCTCAGCTTTTACGTACATTAATTATATGTATCATTCTTTTCTGCAGCAACCGGGTATTGGAGGAGAAGTAGTGCCACATCAGGATAATTCTTTTCTTTATACTAACCCCACTTCCTGCACAGGGTTGTGGTTAGCTTTAGAGGATGCAACAGTTGTTAACGGGTGCCTTTGGGCTATTCCGGGATCTCATAAAAGTAACTTTCCTGTTTTTCAATGGTTTCTTTCTCCATAGAGGATCAGTGGGTTTGTCAAGGTTTCACTCATCTTTTGCATTGTTGGTTATCTACAGATGGCCTTGTGAGAAGGTTCATTAGAGATGAGAATGGGGTTCATTTTGATCGTCCCTCACCAGACTACGATCAAAAAGACTTCGTCTCCATTGAAGTAAAAGCTGGGTCGTTGGTGGTTATTCATGGCGATCTTATACATCAAAGGTTAGTTAATTCGAGAATCTACTTCTATATATTTATTTGTTAATATCTAATCCTAGTTTGTACATATTAATTTGTCATCTTATTTTATCCTGGTGATGATGAATAACAGTTTTGAAAATCAATCCTCAAAATCAAGGCATGCTTTAAGCTTGCACGTGGTTGATACGAAAGATCATGTATGGGCCCCAGATAACTGGTAAGTCTTTTAAATCTTCCACCATTTTATTTCTGTAGTTAATGATCTGAAGTGCAAACTTAGCTTTGTTTCAAATCCAAAAATAAACTAATACTAATAGTATCATAGTTCAGAAAAATTCACCTCTTCCCCTAAGAGTCTTCAATTTATTGATTTAGTTTATTGAGTTTTGAATTCTCTTTCTGATTCAGGCTCAGAAGAAGAGTGGATCCTGAACCTCTTTATGTCTCGTCCTGATCAAACAGAAGTCTCTCAATCGTTGGTCTACCACCACTCAAGACTTTATGAAGGTAACATAAGATTTCAGTTGAACAAATCAGTATCTCAATAACTAAAACAAAAGCTTCTTAATTTGTTGACCAGGTGAAAGAAGTTTTTCATGTCTTTATTGTAATCCTGTTTTATTCATGTTCTTTTTAGTTTGAATCCTCCATATGCAAATAAATAAAGGGTTGTTTTAGACTTGTAGTAATGTACAGTACTCTTTGTTCACCAAATCTATTAACCTTTACTACCTACTCACTGATTTTACTAGGAAAATGATTTTCCGACTTCATATTACGGTTGACCATATTTTGACTTGCTAGGCCACTTGGCACTGCCCCAAAGCCAAAATTGTTCAGGGTCTCAGAGATCTAGGCTTGATTATTAGTGACGATCATATGACTAAGAATCTTTTTGCTCCATTTTAACTAACATGGTGGTGTCTGTTTTCTCATGTGGAAATAGCTACCCAATGTGTTCATGCCCATCCTTTATTACAAGGCAACTGTACGTGCTCAGTTCGATTGAAGTTTTTACATGATTCTAGGATTCTTAGGAACTTGGAAGAACAGATGATTGCAGCACCACTTCTAGTCCCTGGGACCATTTTTGATTCAACCCAGATGAGTTAATTCTGGTGCCAGCAGATTTTATAACCAAGTTTAAGATGATAGCAGAAGGGAATGTATTAGTTGAGAGAGAATAAGAGTCCAGCAACATTCAATTTCTTCTAATAACTTCTCTCCTGACAGAGCAGAAAGTCAGGCTTTAGTTCAACCCCCCCCCGTGAGTTCACGGTTTAGATATGGACTAGTCTATTTCAACTGATCTTTTATGGGTGTTGCTAGTGCTCATAACCTATCAAGGATTAGCACCTGTCATTTTTAACTACTATATCAGACAAAAAAGAGGGTTATATTTCAAATTCGTTCCCTTCCATGAATTTTGTGTTTTTGGTAGTATATCTGTTGGAAGATTGATGTTATCAAATAGAGAGGACCACGTGAATCTATGTTTATTGTTGATAAGTGCAACACAGAAATCTTCATTTCTCAATTGCTCCTGTTATAAATTGGAAATTTTACCATCAAATATTAAGTAACCAAAAATACATACTAATGAAGTAATGATAAACTAATCATCAGATCAGCTCTTTCAAAATATAATCATAAGCTATGTAATAAAGATAATATTACTCCCAGGATTGGAAAAAGTTTAAGGTCGGGCAACTCTCAACCACCAAAACATAAGCAGTACAAAAATACATACTAATGATGAGCTAGTCAGATGATATTAGAAGAAGATTGGTTAACTGGTTTTTTCTGAAAGAGTGTTAGTGCAATTGAATCCTTAATGATGCAGTCATCATCACAACTTCACCAGTGCAGGTTCGCTTTTCTGTAGTAGTAGTAGTAGGGGTAGGGGTAGTGTCTAGGCCATAGTCTGATTTATTGTTTTCTTATCTTATAGCTTAGAACCATTAGAAGACAGCAAGGTATGAATTTAATCAACTAGACCCCTAAAGGGTAACCTCTCAAACTACAACCAAAGCTGCCTGCAAAACTGTTAAAAAAATTAAGCAGAAAGACAGAAACCAACAAACATAGCCCCACTAGGCACCACACCACTGCATCATCAAGAACAAACCCCAGGAAATAAATTCAAATTAACACCCACCATCCTCCCTCTTACATTCCTTTTCTGTCACTTATATCCAATTTGTCACGATTAATATTTCGTAAATTGTTTTCTTACTTTATTCAGCAAAGGAAGAAGGAAAGGTCAGTACGTACTATCAGACAAGGCAAAGCAAAAGCAGTACTTAAATTAGCAACCATCACTTCTTCTATTGACCTTTGCATGGTATGTGTGTCTTTGCATTAACATATTTATTTATTTACTCCTTGGAAACTCAAAAATTGATTATAGAAGTTAATACACTAATCAATTCATATCTAATTCATCTTGATTTATTGATTGAAATACTGAAAGCTACGAACTAGAAAAGCCCTGGCTTCAAATGATATCCAAATTTTAATAATTGGTTGATAAACACTGTGATGTTGATGCACACACAAAAGGACAGAGCCACCTGCTTAGTAAATTATCTTTAACACAATAGTTCTCGGGTACTCCTCAATAACGAGAGATGATATACCCCAACAGAGAAGTTGTGTCCAGGATAGAACTGCCCGTTATGACTAGTATAAGCACAACACTAGTCACCCTCTAGAACTTAACAACAAGATAGAAGTGGAAAGGAAATAAACAAGCAATGCGCAAAACAAAGCAAGAAGAGGGAAAAGAACTAGGGATAGTAGCCTGCTCTGGAGTAAATTTTAATGGAAAAATTCGTTTTCTTTTATAGGTAGAAGAAGAAGAGAATGTGGCAATAATCGCAGACATTAAGTTTGAAACGCATGAAGCACATAGTTAATGGTTAAAACGGATTAAAACGGTTAATAATAATTCTCTCCTCGTTGGGTCATACGCCTCCATATTTAAAACAAGATTTGAATTAGTCAAAAAATTGGTTGGTCCACAGCTTCAGCTACGCCCGCAACACACACTCAGTCCCGCAGCAGCAGCCACTGTCACACCCGCACCCGCAAGCTATGCAAGCGTGCGCCACATGTGTGCACTAACTAGCCCATTGCCTTAGTCCTCCCCCAACCACAAAAGCTTCTAAACCCTAAGGGCCCTCCCTTAGTTGCAATTTTTATGGTAATAAAGAGAGAACTCATCTCTAGTCTCTCCAATGTGAGACTAAAAATTCTTCATTCACAATAGTAAAAAATGAGCTATTCCTTAGTGATATCTATGTCCTAAGGTCCATTCCCACCCAGACTAAAACTCATTTTTCTCCAACATAAAATGTCATAAATTTTAAATTTTGGTTGCATGAACCACCCATATTAGTGGCACAATCAGAGTAAAATCTTCACCTATAATTTCTGCTTTTGTATTTGCATTTATGTCTGCTTTGGTAAAGAAAAAAAAATTCAAATTCAAATTCAAATTCCCTGTAGGAATGTTTATTGAGTAACATGGATAGTGAAGTTTAAAGGCTTAATAACTGTGCAGGGCAGATCTTTGTTCTTTTCCCTTACATTTTTTAATCTTGTAACAGAAATCTTGTTCTATAAAATAGTATATTTGCCAAGTTTGTGAGTTGAACAGTAATTAGATGATGAGATCATAATGATATAGAATTTCACAAAAAGACTAAATGTCTTTAAATATACACCTGAGATTGAGAACATGTAACCCAAATCCTAAGTTACTTCAACATCAAACCCCTTCCCTTCACATCAAACTTACACTTCATATATATATCATCAACAGTTGATGATGGACCCATGAAATTTCTCCATCACCAGCCATCAGCATCTCTTTTTCTATCCCCCAAACTGCTAAAAGAGTAATAGGGCCTAGATATCTAGACAGAGAATAGGGTTTACTTATTTCCCTCCCTCCTTTCAACTCAAAGCTTGTGTTGTTTGATTTAATAAAGCACTGGTTTCTTCTTCATGGTCCAAATGCACTTTATAGCATAACTGTTCACACTTCACACCCACATACATTTCTAGCTAAAACAAGTAAATAATATATTTATCTTCTCACATTAAAACGCAGTAGTTTTAGTAGTTTTCCCACTTTCCAATAACCAACAAAATATACCAATATCATGCACTTCCATTTTACATCATAGGAACTCAAAAAACTGGTAAGGAGGAGTGGTGTTCATATTGTTTGTTGTTGTTGTTGACATGACTTGGTGAGCTTTCTCTTTGTCATTAATCCCATCACCATAATCAGCAGTGGCACCAGAGTCACTCACTGCAGGATCTTTACGTAAAGGAAACAGTTCAAGAGTCTGAGATTTGTCTTCATCAGTAGTGTTGTTGTTGTAATAACTCTGCTGATGATCTTGGTTCCTCATCAAAAGTTTATTGTGTGCAAAAAGAATCCTGAGATTTTGATGTTGATGATGAGTAGTAGTGTTTGTAAATTTGGGATTTGTTGTTAATGATCTTACTAGTGATGGTGTGGTTGTAGTGTCAATGAGGTGGTGGTTAGAGTTAGTAGATGAGAAGAGTTGTTGTTGCTGCCATGTGGCTTGTAATTCAGCTGATGAGTTTCTTCTTCTTTGTTGTTGTTGTTGTAATTCTGTTTCTTCCAATCGAATCCATCCATTTGTATTCCTACTTTCTACTACTGCAGCAGAAGAAACTAATGCTGCTCCTTGCATTGAAACAGGTTCCTGCAGTAACAAAATAGTTAAAGTTAAAAAAGAAAAGAAAAGAAAAAAAAACAAAAATCAAAAGTTGTTGAATTCACAAAACAAAAACAATGCAAACCGACAGAAAGGAAGTAGTACAGAAGCTTTTAGAAAACCCTTTTCCTTTCTAAACATACTACAAAGATCTTTAAATCTCAAATCTCAATCTCTCTAACTCTTTGTCAGCTATACATAATAATCTTATCTTCTTTGTTTTTTTTATCTAACTTTAATTTTAACTTCATTTTGTGTTATTATTGAATACTGATTGCTTTGGTAAGTGTTACTTATGGATATTAGCTATATATGTACTTCTCAGACATATCAGAGGATAGCTAGGCTAGCTATAGAGATGTAGAGATTAGAGATTATATAATATATGTAATAACAAATTCAATGGTTATGTTATGTCTGTTAGCCCAAGGATGCATGAAAGATCAGTATGTATATGTACAGAGAAAGAGACAAGGAGGAGATATATATAGAGACCTGTGTAAGTGTACTGCAGTTTGCAGGGCGATGCCAGTTCTTGGTCTGTTCAACTTCATAACATGTCTTACTCATTCCTGCAGCAGACAAAAAGTGAAACAAAAAAACAATTAAAGCTGTATCATCTTTCTAAATATCACAACCAACAACAAAGCAATCAGTATTAAGGCAAAACACTTCAGCTAATTAGTTACTAACTTGATTCATTTGTTTCGAACAAGCATTCAGTTTGATGGTGCTGCTGCTTGTTGTTTTCATCTGTGATAGTACTGCTACCACAAGCTGGTTCATCAGATGATCTACGACGACGCTTTTGTCTTTCTCTAGCTTTGTGATTTTGAAACCAGTAAAAAACGTTTTTGCCTTCAATTTTACCGTAACGTCGAAGCTGTGAAGTAATATGTTGGATTTGATCAGCTGGAGGTGTTCTTGTACCACGTTTATACAACTCTTCTAGTGTTCTTAACTGTTCAGGTGTTGGATTCCATCTTGAACTCACAACCGTTGTTGTTGTTGTATTCATATCCCTTTTACTTTGCTCTGAAACATTTCCAGTAGGAAAGTAAGAAACTCAATTTAAAACATGAGCACCACTATTTCAAAGTAGTACACTACTGAAGAAATGAGATTATAGCATATACTGTACTTACCAAGGTGATTGTTGAATAAAATAATGTCAGTTCCACGAAGACGGCTCAAGCAAGGTGGATTTGAAGACAGTGATGTTGGAAGAAGATTACTACCATTAGTATCACAAGGTTTGGGGTTAAGTGGACGAAGTTTCCGACCATTGAAAGAATCACAGTTGGTGGAGGTGGTAGTAGTAGTGTTGAATCCACCACCACCACCACTTCCATTACACCCCATCATCCACATTCTGGCCTGTATGTGCGTTTTTGCTGTTGTTCTAGTAGTTATAATAGGCTAGTGAATTTCTTGACGTGTATGCAGAGAGAGATTGAAAGACAAGATATATATGAAAGTGAATGAAAGATAGAAGAAACCTATATGCTGTTCTTTCTCTAGCTATAGTTTGCATATGCATGGATAAGCTAGGTGATGATGCATATAAATGAAAACACTATGTAGTAGTAGTAGTATGTGTCTGATAATCTGTTACAGAGAAGATGGAGATTGAACAAGCAACAATTTAAAGACATGTAGGTAGCTAGAGAGAGAGGGAAGATGAAGTCACAAAAGTTGCTATAGCTAGTTTAAGACCAGAGGGAGTAAAGAAGGTGAAAACAGAATTTAAGTAAGGATGAGAAGAAGGGAGAAAGTAAGTAGAGAGGAGGGGGTTAAAAGCTAAGACTCACGAAGAGAAGAGAAGAGAGTGATGAGAAGGCGTGGAATTCTGGGAGATTTTGGGGACAAGTGAGTTAATAGGGACGTGACGATGATGAGTGCTCCATCATAAGCCCACCTCTCCTCTCCTCATTTATTTTCCCTTTTTCGTTCCTACACCTGACTCGTGCCTTTCACACTTATTCTTACATACCAACTGCCTTCTACTCTCTCTCTGTTCACCACCACACCCTTTTTTTCTTTTTTTTTCTTTTTTACTTTATGATTTTGTCCCACTCTCATTCCTTGTTTCATCACTCTTCTGATCACTAGCTCAGGGCTTACACAGACCCTTCTCAAACTTTTGTCTCCTCCCACCCTCTCTTTCTCTCTCTCATATGTTGCATGTACGGATATTTTCGTCTCCATATGTGGCCTTCCCCCCCCCTCCCTCCCTTTGTATTGTATCTATCCATCCATTTGGTGTACCGAACATAAAACCCTATCCTTCTTCTTCGTCTGCTGCTGCTTCTTATCACATCATCATACACCACTATAACTATCTTATATTTATCATACTCATATTTCCCTTTATATATATATTTCATGCTTAAGGTACGATAGAATGATGCATACACCTTTTACATGCAATTCTTTCTTCTTATTATTAATGCATGAGACAGTAGCAGCTAGTCGTCTCTCTAGACAGAATTCAGGATCCAAGTTAGTTTCATATATAAATAAATCTTTTTGAATTTCCTTTGCGTCTTTCTTACTTCTTTGATTCCACTTTAGAATCATCTCTTCTAAAAACGGTCCCCTACATTATACATGCCTTGTTGATCTTCTTCTCCTTCATTTCCTTACACTCTTACATTTTGGGTCTACCAAGCATGGATTTTTAACACTTAGTTAACTCTATTTTATCTTGACAATTAATGATTGAGAATTTGGCCTTCCCCCCCTAGTGTTGCAATTACACTTTATCAGACAAAAAAATTGGATTCCTTTTTATATTCTATAAAGACTCTAAAAAAAAGTATAATCGGTATAATTATGATTCCAGAAATATTTTATCTTGTTATAAATTTTAATTTGAGTAGAAAATTCTTCATACGGAAAAAGAAGAAAAAGAAGTTATAATTACAAGCACAAGTGACTAGACATATTATTGACACACATTCACTTTCAAGAGAAAGAACACCGCTCCCAATGAATTAGTGAGAAAAAATGAGTTAGACATTGTGATTTGTGAAGGCATAAGCCACTTCTTTTCTCCAAACATAATATTGAGCATTTGTGGTTGCCTTTTGGATTGAGAGGATGGCAATTAATTGATCCTCCTTCGTATGGGCTTTACAGCTATGGTTTTTGGGTTTGAACATTATAGGAAAAAAAAAACACTCAATAACCATTATAAAAAAAATAAAAGGCCACATGAATAAACATAAAATACAAAATTTCATGACAAAAATATTCTTGTGTGTAAAACTTATAACAATAAACTCAAGTGTAACACATCTCACACACCGTGAGATAAAATTTGACAAATTTTATATATTCAAAAGTTATAATTAACAATATATTTATAGATAAGCATATCCATGAGATGGTGACACACCAAGAAAATGCGTTGTTTAACTTATTACCATCTGACATTGAGATTAGAAAGACGATAACTGAGATGAATGCTAATGCTGCTCCTGGCCGGATGGGTTTGGGGGTGTGTTTTGACTCATTTTTTTGGGATGTTGTGGGCATCGATGTGGTTCAATCAGTTCAATTCTTTTTTAAGAATGGTCGGCTTGTGCCTGTTACGAAGCGAGACCAGATCATCCTCCTTCCTAAGGTATCAGAGGTTGATGCCATTAAGAAATTTAGGCCTATTGCTTTAGAAACCTTTTATTTTAAGATTATTGGAAAGTTCGTAGTTGATAGACTTGTCCCTAAGGTGGTAATTAGATGTGCCACTACGGGAAATATGGTAAGCGATCTAGTTATTATCGAACGATAATAACCAGGTCGCCACCGACTAACATTCTTCGGTCTATAAAATCATCATTCTTCTTCCTAGATTATACACATTCTCCTTCATAAAAATTTCTCTACAATTTTTTTTTAATTTTTTTCTGCCACAGTAAATTAGTAAAGGAAGAAAAAAAATAGAAAAAGATAAACGTCAAGCATCTTAAAGACTAGAGTGGATTGGAATCAGGATAAAGACGTGGAGTTCCAAAAAGTTAGCCAGCAAGCGGGGCGTTGGTGTTCTTTGGGAGCATATATCTAGCCATCGAGAAAGAAATCAGTATACCAAACTATGAGGTGGATGGACTGAGTTAGGTACGGTGTATGAGTGGCTCCCTCGTGTTTTGTTAAAGGATAGAGTCCGAAGATATCCTGGATGATGTTTCTATTTTTAAGGCAGTAGAACCATAGGTCTCAAATTGTTCAAGTAATATTATAACGTTGGTGGAAGACTAAAAATACGTTATATTTCAAGGATTTCAAATGGGGAAAGTTTGTTTGCTATCTAATTCAATATTTGTATTTTTTTTATATTTTTGGTTTTATATGCAAACTTTAGGATTCACAAAATTTTAGATTATGCAAACAAAATTTAGATTATGCAAACTTTAGAATTCACATAAATTTAGATTATGCAAACAAACTATAGATTATCCCGAATTTAATTTTAAAATATTGTTTATATGAGTTACATCGTTAGATATGTACATGTTGACGGGAATACTATGTGAGGGAAATACGGTTCCATTTGATGAAGAGAAGTGGACAATATCACCGACATGGAAAGAGCGCCTTCAATTGCACTGTGCCGGTGAGGAAGAACATGAATTCCACAGATGTACGTATTCCAATGGAATAAGAGTGGCTGGGTTGAAGAGTTTCTTACAACGCTATGCTCGGAGAGTGGAAGATAATCCAAGTTATGAGGACCCCGACCACTATGATGATCCCAAAAGAGTGTTTTTGTTATACGTGTTAGGAAAATGTTTTTTTCCAGATGCTGACTCAGTGGCAAATCTTGATTTTATCGAAGCGTTTAAAAATTTAAATTCAGCTCCAACGTATGACTGAGGGTATGAACTGTTATCGGGGATGTACATAGGCCTCAGTGAATGCTCGGGCTCCAAACCAAGTTTGAGTTGTTTTTGGGGAATCTTGGAGCTAAAAAACTATTTTTTTACACCACTTAATTATTTTATTTAATGTTAATTTTCTAAATAATTAAATTTAGACAATGTTGTCACAGTATTTGAGGTATACTTACTTTCGTGTTGGTGAACCTGTTCTACACGAAAACATGAATATTTTTCCAGTTATAGAGAAGTACAAAACTCATAACTGAATTCCCAATCAGATTGATAACGGCCACAGTCTACCATGAATCATAGATTTCAACAAATGTGTAGAACAAGCCATAACATTGTTACCATGCCATATATGGATTATCCATATATCCAAAGTGAAGAGTCACAAAAGATGCTACAGTTGAGCTTAACTCGATCGGTGTTTTACAATGGTCCTTCTCGAAAGGTGTTGGTACTTCGGCGAAAGGCGTCTTTTACATCTACAAGGTAGAAGTGTAAAATCAATCAACTCACTTCCAAGCGGGAAGATTTCTTATGAATATTACGCGGCATGATGCATAACATTATGAGTGTTGGAACATACTGATGAGTTGGTCAAAAGCCTGTTGATGGCAGAGATTTTCTTCATTAGTCCAACACGGTTGCAAGCTTAACATTGCCATGGAGCCATAATATTTGGGTGGGATGAATATGCCATCTTTAGGTAGATTTCCACTTGATTCCGATATTCTTTCTTCCCAACCTCCACCTCCAATGCCTGCTGCCTTCAGGTATTCCAATAGTCAGAGAGGTTCATCTTCTTCGTCAGCTGCCGACGTTTGATTTGGAGATGCAAAGTATTGATCCACAAAGGGAGACTATCACAGTTCAAATTACTTCTCAGGTTCTCGATCAGACTTATCCATATGGGGGTACAAGCTACACATGAGGAGTGATAGAGTAGGATGAACGATTTTATTGGCGATAACAGAGAATATAAGCATATCACTCGCAACAGATGACCCAAATGATGGAGAACATGCATTTTGACATGCCTATTACATAATCATCCATTTGTACAAGTCAAGAGATTCGTGGAAGTCGTCAAAGAAGTCATGAAAACCATGCAAGAAACTCATATGACACATGGTGGTTATGGAGGCCTTGACGGTGTTTTAGTTCTAAAAACTCCTGGTGGTCGTCTAATCTTTCAGGATGTTCCTCTTTATAACCCGATTGCTACTCCATGAGTTTTTAGTCTTTGTCGGACACCAATAAGAACCCATCCACACACACAAGGTTCCTTTTCAAGGTTTTGATGATTCTACCCAGCCTTCTATCTTTGCCTAGTTAAACCACGAATATGGTCCAAACTGGGCCTTTCTTGGTCAAGGAAATCAATAGATTAAATGTAATTTTAAGTGAGTACATTTTGGCGATTACCCTAGTTCTTAATACATTTCAAACTCTAAGAAGCAAAACTATACGTTTATGAAAAACAACTAGTAAAGTTAAACCGATGAAATGATGCAGTAAAATTGATAAGTACGTCAAAAACTAGTCTGTTTTACTAACATAGTAAAAATTAGTCAAGAAAAGGTAAAACAAAATTTACAAATTTACCTTTCCTGATATTCTTTGTAGTGTATATTACATGTGTGAATGTTAAACTTGTACATTTTCAGTATAAGTGTGTGGCTGAATAGGTTAGACATATGTTTCAATAAAGAAGAAGATAAAACTGAAGATCATAAAATGAATTAAAACTTTAAGTACCCCAAATTACATATATTAAAATTAAGCATTACCTTAAAAGCAAATCACATATAGTCAAAAATAATTGTTGGATTTACAATAATGAAAGTCCATGATCGAAATTAAAAGTTATATATATAGGGGCTGTTTGGTAACCATTATTATAATAGATTATGAGTCCATAATCCATTATATGGTTGTTTGTTAAAATTTATAACAACTGATTATTTTAAACATAATTGAAAAAACTCATTATTTTCATAAGTAGAAAAAGTTGTTTATAAAAGTTATCATAATCAAAAAAAAAATTAACAAAATTAAATTATTCTTTTTTTCTTTATTTTCTCTAAACTATTAAGAGAGAGACAAAAAAACAATAGTGGACTAAAAAAAATCTTAGATCATCATTCTTTCCTCTCCTTTTTGAGAGCATTTTTCTAAGATAATCAATTATTCCAAAAATATGTTTGTTAAAATTTATTGAAAAAATAATTAATAATATAATCACTTTTCAATTTATGATTATCTATAATCATAAATGATAATCATAATCTTTACCAAACAAGGCCATAAAGACACCAGGGGATTTTGGGATGAAAAACTAATCAATGGACGAAAGTAAGGGTGTCAACGGGTCGGGTTCCTCACGGGTACCACTGGACCTGATTAAAAAAGGCAGGTTTGAGTCCGGTTTCCTAATTTAATGGACTCGGAACTGGAACTGATTAAAAACTTAAATACCCGTTGGGTCCGGGTAGTTATTGGATCTTTGAAAATCAATTATATTTTTTAATAAGTTTATTTTATCTTCTCCATATTGGCTTGAATCTAATAGATTTTCATACGAAACTATTATTATATATATATAAATGTTGTAATTGTAAATTAAATCTAATAAAAAATGAAAAGAAAAATTCAAGCAAAACTAGACGAAACCTTAAAATTTTGAGTAAAATAAGTAAAAAACAATCTATAATCGGATGTCCGATACTCACGGGTATCCGGCGGTTATTAACCGTTAGAATCCGAAAGCTTAGCAGTGCCTAACAATTCTATCCATTGGGTACTAATATTATTAACTAGGAATTACTACATAATCCTATATACAAGACCCGTTTAACCCCTAATCCATCTATCAAACCCGGTTTAACCGCTAGTCCAAAAACTTGTTTTGGGACTGATTTTCTGAGTCGCGCGTCCAATCACGTGAAAACAATGAAAATTAGATTTTCAATATCCCATAAATACCCCTCTCTTGTACGAACTATAAATCTAGCGGAAATCAAATCTTCCAAAAAAAAAATCGGCAACTCACAGATCCTGTTTCCTTTCTTTCTGCTTTAGTTGGTGTTTTTCAGTTTTAGGGTTTCGATTTCAAATCTCCAGGTATTTTTCTTTAATCTTCTTCTCTGCTCTTATATTTGTTGTTTATGATTTGTTCTGTTTTTTTTTTTAACTGAAATCATGATAATCAACTTGATTTCATGTTTTTGTTTGTTTTCTTACATTGAAATCCCGATGATTACGATTTCTATGATGTACATTTTGTTGAATTCCATGATCGATCTCGTTTTTGTTCGTGTTTTAGTTTTTCTTTTGATCGAAACTGATTTTGTAATCATTCTATTTTGTTCATTAGATCGTCGTATTCAGTTTTTTTACATGTTGTTTGATAATAGGTTTTATTTGGTTCTCTTTTATTTTTTCAGGGAATCATGATTTTTGTTCTTTCTTTTGGATATTTTGAATGATTCTTCAGTACATATTAATACGTACTGTTTTTCTAAACTTTTCGATATATACTGTTTTTATAGTATACCATTTTTGAATCAGTACATATTTTTTTGCACTGTTTGTCTGTTATGTATGAATCTATAATATGTGTGATACTTCTAAAATAGTACATATTATGTTGTACTGTAGATTTAATTCTTATCATCTTAAAATATATGTTTTGTTTTTTGTGTTTTGTGTTATTTTATTTGGATCACATTTCTTCAGGTTCAACATGTCAGGTGTTGGTTCTAATCCAAATAGCTTTTGCTACTCTCATGTATACCACAAGCAACACCACATTGCATATTTGGTTACGTTATCTTCGACTTTGGAAGATTTGAAGTTTACTATTTGTAATGCGTGGAGCTGGTTGAATCCATCAACTATTGTTGTTAATTATGTTGAAAATGGAGTGAAAGCCCCTATCCTTGCTGATGTATCTTTTCAAGGTCTTGCTGCATTACATTTTACGAAGAATTCAGATTTCTTTGAGTTGCATGTTGATGTTGTGTTATCCTGTGCATATAATTCTTTGAGAAGTGCTGATCTTGACAACAATGCTGAGTTGGTTTTGAGTGCTAGGAACAATTATTTGAAAGATTCTAAAGAGGTTGCAAGTGTTTTTTTTTCTGATGGTTGGGAGAAACTTTTTGAAGATAAAAACAATCTCTTTCATGGTGGTGTTGAAGCTGTTCGGTTAGCATGTGAGAAATATTGTTTGAGGACTGGATATAAGGTTAAAAAATTGAAGAATGACCTTGAGAGATTCACAGTGAGATGCAGCAATGACTGTTGCTCTTGGATGCTTCATGCGGTTTCCATGAATGGGTCTTTGGATGTGTTTATGATAATAGGTTGAGGAGTCCAACTGTTTCGAGGAAGATTGTAAATCATTTAGTTCATGAGCGTGTCAAGGACAACCCTCTCATAAAGCCGCAAGAGATTATGGATTATATTAAAGTTGGTAGAGGGATCAACATCAAGTATCACCACGCATATCATGCACTATAGTTTTCGCATGAAATGATTTTTGGTGACGATGTAAAGTCATACACTGATCTTGCTTGGTGGGTCACTGTTGTTCGGGAAACCAACCCAGGGTCTTATATTGATTTTGATTTCAACGACGCAACAAAGAGATTCCACAAACTTTTTATTTGCTTTTGAGCTTGTAGAGAGGGTTATAAACTTTGTCGTCCAATGATCTTTTGTGATGCGACATTTCTTAATGACAGAATATGAATTTGCTGATATAAATCTTATATTTTGCTCCATCTTAAAAGATGTATGAACAGTTGGTTGAATGTCATTCACTCTATACGGGGGTCGAGGGGGCAGCGCCCCCTCGTTTTAGTAATACATTTTTATTTAATTTTAGAGTTGTTAGTGATTTTTATTCCCAATACATTTTTCTTTTATTTTTAGTAATCTTGTAGTTGTTATAAAAACACAAAAAAATGTACATAAACAAAGTAATTTTTTAAAATCATATCAATATGTACTTCATAGTACATGTCAATATGTACTTGTTTTAGATTATGAATCTATTGATTCAGAGTTTCAGAACAAAGTACATATCAATATGTACTTCTTAGCACATATCAGTTTGTTCTGCCTCTCAATATAACTCTAAAATTAAATAGAAACCTAACAATGCTAATAAAGATCATTATATATATATATATATATATATATATATATATATATATAAACATAATAACTAAAACCAAGTTGAATAGGTAGAAACCAAGTTCAGTAAGTAAACACAATAAGAAAGTTACTGAAGTACTATCCAAAAAACCCTACCCAGCAAAAACCAAAATGCACCAACTT
This sequence comes from Papaver californicum, assembly GCA_023531435.1. Classification (NCBI taxonomy): domain Eukaryota; kingdom Viridiplantae; phylum Streptophyta; class Magnoliopsida; order Ranunculales; family Papaveraceae; genus Papaver; species Papaver californicum. The sequence continues at coordinate 1,497,521 of JAJJMC010032716.1, read as the reverse complement.
ATCTCCTCAGACCAAATACTACAAACATATCTGAATTACTCTGCAGTTAAACATGTATTTTTATTGGGAGGGTTCCCAACTGATTTCAGGATGAGTGGCTGTCAACAACCTACAAGCTAACTTGATTATTTTCATCTGAATCTTCTTCATCAGTTGTTTGTCATCTCCTAAACTTTTCCCATCACGATCAATCTTTGATCTTCTCTTTATAAAAGGCATCACATACAGAAGGCAGTCTGTCCAGATCCCTTGTTGTGGACAGCCATAGTCTGTCAACCGTACGGTGCTCACCTTTTTTCTTTTATGCTCATCCAAGAATTGATTGATAGGGTTGAACAGGTATTCAGGCATTTTCTTGGCATTTTCATAGCAATGCTCCCTGAATACCACAGATGAGTTGTAATGTATGAATTTCTCTGTTTCAAACTCAAATTCCAGCAGGGTCCAATACTTCTTGCCGTGGCACATTGGTACAAGGATCTTTTCTATGTCATTGCTCATTTTCAAGATTGGCATGATGACATCAGTCACTTCTGCACCCTTAAAATAGTCTGGCTTTTCGACATGATACTGAAAATTGGAAACGTTTAATAGGTACACAAAAGTATATATTAACATATATTTTTTTCATAACCAATGTTCAAAAGTATAAAAGAAGAAAACAACACATACCCAAGTAGCTGGATCCAGGTCAACACCTTAAAGTATTTTCTTTCTTCGACAGCATTTGCTTGGTCGTCTTCAGAAGCCAGTTGAAGCTTATATTGAGCATAATTGAGAAGATATTGCTCTAATGCTCTGTTGAATATTAGATCTTCCATTATAGACCCGCTGACGCATATACCACCTCCAATCTCTACTCTCCAAGCAACAGAGCTGCATATTTATAACAAAAACACATATTGAAGTAAGTTTTTTTGATATGTACTGCAAAACTTACTTGATTTAAAATTAAAATGAAGGGTAGAAAGTACTTACATTCTCTTTCCTTTCTCAAAGTACGGAAGTAGAATCTCTATTTGTTCTTCTGTCATATTCTCGTAGAGTTGTGACTTGTGAAGATCCAAGAAATTCATTCTTGGTTTCTGAGCTTTCTGAGATTTGTTGGCTTTTCCTGTCTTTATCGTCTTTTTTCTCTTCTCAGTTTTTGGCTTCTTCTTTTTAGAAAATATACTTCCACTATCAATAATGGATCTGTCTTCTTTACAGGATTTGCACGGGTTACCCGCCTGCTAGCTTCTTCTCTAGGTTTGACTGTCTTCTTTGCAAGAACCTTTGGTTTTGGTTTTGCTTTGGCATCAGTCATCTTGGCAAGTTTGGTTGCTAGGGGCACATCGCTTGACGTCTGGGTTGTTTTAATTTCATGTTTCTGCGTCTTTGAATCCAGATTTTCAGTATTATATTTGAATCATATTTTTTCAAACAATGACAAGAAATGTAAATTACCACAAGTAGAAGATATACCTCCTGGTCACTTCCTTCTTAGGTGTTACTTGAATCGTATTCTTCTCTACTGTTATTCGGTTTGGCTCAGTTGTAGCTTGTCGAACTTCTACACGTCGCAAATCATTTCTAAATAAATTATCAAAATATTTTCGAATGTCAATCCCAAACAGAGTATGGATTGAAACACTACCATTGTCTTGGCTGAGAGATGCATATTCTTCATCATAAACATCCCTGTTGGAAATGGCTAAGTCCAAAAATTCTTCGAATGTGAACTTTTCGATGTCTTCCATCTTAGCCATCTCAGTAAACAAAGGGATTTTCATGCCGACGAAGCTGTCGACCAGGGTTTCAACGTCTTGTTCCTCTTGGTTCTGTGACATCCCTTTCATCGTTTCAAGACTCTGGTCAATTGCTTCAACCACCTTCTTCATTGCTTCTTGTTCAAGTCCAGTTAAATCATCCTGCAACCATAGAGTTTTATTCATGATAGTTAAATACATACTGATATGTACAGTTATATGACAATAATAAAACACATCTGTAATCAAGTACATATTGATATGTACAGTTATATGACAATAATAAAACACATCTGTAATCAAGTACATACTGATATTTACAGTTATATGACAATAATAAAACACAATTGTAATCAAGTACATATTGATATTTACAGTTATATTTTTATAAACAAATTTGTAATAAAGAGTGAAACTAGCCAGCATTATTTACCTGTCAGTTACTTTTCTCCTGCATCTGTTTGACCTCTTTCTCCAAGTCAATTTTAGCCCATGTTTTACTAACATTATCATCAAAACCACAGAACTTGCGCACTGAAGGTGGTGTTGACAATGCAACATAAATGGCACCCTTTTGACAGTGGTGTCACTCACATCATTTTGTTCATCTTCTGTTGGAATATGAACAGTTGACACTTCTTCTCCCAAAACTACTCCACCTTCTGTTATGTTTTCACAAAGAAGGTCTGTTGGAGTAGTAGGAGATGGGAATTCTCATGTTGGGTCAGTGCCTAAATGAGTGGGACTCCCATCAAATGAGTCCCGAAACTCTTCTTCATTTTCAGGCTGCATGGGAGAAGCTTTCATGTAAATGTCATTCAACATTTGCAGAAACTTTGACGCATCAAGCGGTCCATCCTCATGTTGCATAGTGTTAGCTTCATCCCATATCTCAAATATTTTCTTTCTCAAATCTTCATATCTTCCTTTCCAGTTATCTTCTTCCACTTCCTTTCCTGCAGTTTCTTCTATATCTTCTTCTTTATCTTCTTCCTTTTCATCTTCACTCTTCTCTTCTTCAACTCTTCTTGTTATTCTATTAAGAATTTGCTTTTCTTCGTTGGTGTATTGAACCTTGAATTGTCATTGAACTGTACCAAAACAACAAAATATGTACTCAGAAATATGTTCTATAAAAACAAGTTTTTTCATGAGGTACATATCAATATATACTTTAGGATAAAAAACATCATACATTCAATACATATCATTATATACTGTAGGATAACACAACATCATAAATATAGTAAATAAGTACATATTTTTCTTACCTCATATTTAGTTTTATCAATGTCTTTTTGGAGTTCATCATATAACTTTGATAGATTCCATTTTGCAGCTCTCGAAACAAACATTTTTTCTGGAATCATCTTTATTTCTTTCGGTTCCAGCAAATATGTATGCTCTGCATATCAAATCTGTTTAGGAAAACAAAATCACAAAAACAAAGTTAAAAGTAAATCATGATTTCATTGAGTAAACTACTAAAAATATTTTTAGTACGTATTCTTACCAACAAATAGTTCAGACACCCTGTAGCACTCTCGACTGCGTTGACATTGTCATTTAATGACTTTTCAAGGTAAGAATGTATCAAATATGGCCATGACACATTCTTTGCAGCTTCGAGATCCTCCACAAGACCAGTGTACTTTTCAGTCAAGGCGTGTGCATCTTTTGTTGTGAAAAACAAAGTGATACACATGAACAAGCATATAGGCCTTACCAGGTCTTCAGCATCTCTCACTTCTTGACTTTTTTTCTCAATCCCTTCTTCACTTTTTTCTTCTTCATTTTCTTCATCACTTCCAGTTTCTTCATTTTCTTCATCACTTTCTTCTTCTTAAACATTCTTCTTAGTTGCTTGCTTTTTTCTTAGAAGTTTCAAGACTTCTTCATGTATCCTCACTCTATTAACTTTTTTTTTCTATTGTACATCAGCAAAGAACCTCTGGAAGAAAGCACTGTTTCTATATCCACCCCTAGATGTCAGCATTATATCTTCATAGTGTCTCTTTCCTGTTCTTGACATTCCAAAGATAACACCTACTTCTTCAGGAGTGGATGTTAGAATATGTGAAACTCCATGCCTTTTGAACTCAAATATGATCTCATCTGCAACTTTACTTCACTTATAAAACTTTATAAGATTGGTTACAACAGTTTAATTTTTCATCCAGTGATCTGCACTCAGATTTGTGTACCAGAACATCAGAAAAAGGTTCCCATATGATTGCTCACTGATTATCCGCACTGAGTTTCACTCAACTCAAGCTTTTCTGCCTTGATTGCTTTAACAAGTGAGAAAATCCCCATGAAACCATTTATGTATATCTTCCTAGCAGGTGCAGGTTTTGTGGTTTTCTTCACACCACCTGCATAATGAACACACTATCAATATCCCTGCAATATATCAATATGTACTATAATATAAAACAAAGTATATATTTTTGATATGTTGATATGTATCTGCTATATCATGAACAAAGTATACATTGATATGTACTGATCCAATTCAAGATTAGAACAGAGTACATATCAATATATACTATCATGTATGCAAGATGTAGATGCTATAGTATAAAAAAATATACATATATATATATATATGCTTTATATCTATAGCATGAACAAAGTGTATATTGATATGTACTGATCCAATTCAATATCTAGAACAAAGTACATACAAATATATACTTATCCTGCAATCAATATCTAGATGCTATAACATGAAAATAAGCATATACTGATATGTACTGATCAATATATACTAAAAACCAAGCGCATATCAATATTTACCCTATGTTTGCATGCTAGATCTATGTGCTAAAACATGAAAAAAAATATATATTGATATGTACCCATGTTGTATGCTATATCTAACTCCTATAACATGAACAGAGTATGTTATATATTGATATGCACCAATGATATGTACCTTTTTTGCCAGAAACAACAACACCCTTCTTCTTTTTCTGTGATGTAGATGGAGAACGAACAACAAGAGATTTCTTCTTCTTCTTCTTTGTAGATGGAGAATCTACAACAGCTGTTACATTTTCTTCCGATGTTTTTGGAGAATCAACAACTTCATTGTTCTTCTTCGTTTTTGATTTTGCTGGAGAATCAACAACAGTTTGTTTCATTGTTTTGATCTTGTTTGAGAACCAATAACTTCTTTGTTCTTATTCTGTTTTGATTTTGCTGGAGAATCTACAACAGGTGTTACATTTTCTTCCGATGTTGTTGGAGAATCAACAACTTCATTGTTCTTCTTCTTTTTTGATTTTGCTGGAGAATCAACAGCAGTTTGTTTCGTTTTTTTATGTTGTTGGAGAATCAACAACTTCATTGTTCTTCTTCTTTCTAGATTTTGTTGGTATATAATCTACTGTAGAAGGTTTCTTGTTCTTCTTCGGTGGTGGAGATTGAGGAGTATCGTGTTCTTCAATCACTGTTTCCTTTATACTTCTGTTGATTTTTCGTTTTGTACCCATTTTAGATGGAAATTTTGCAGTAGTATAATGCTGACAGTAGCTTAGATTTGAGTTGTATAATGTTGAAAGAAATCAAAGCATGCTGTTACAGATTTCGATTTTCGGTTTTGGTCTCTGTTTTTGGTGTTTGTTTCAGGTGTTTCCTGATTTTGGTTTTGCCCTAGTTTTTAAGGTTTTAGTGAGGGAAAGTTATGAAGTCGAGTAATGTTGGTGGAGTTAATGAAATTATTTTTTCCGTTAAGAATCCGAGTAATGTAGGAGGTGGAGGACATGGGATCAGTACACGTGATGGGAAAAATTGTAATTAGGAGTTTTCAAATGGTTTTTGGACTTATGTTAAAGTGGGTTTCCCGGATGGACTAATGGTTAACACGGTCCGAATTTTTTGGACTAACTAGCAAATTTCCCTATTATTAATGGATCTAATTTTAGGACACGGACCTAATTCATCCGGTTCAACACCCATTAACAACCCTAGATGAGAGTAGAACTTAACGACAAAGGCGGCCAAAACTTTAGCGGAATGTACAAACCGATAGCCCAACCAATTTTACCGTTTACTATGTCCATATAGGTTTAAGATGGACAAATTAACTAGTTTGTCCATTGAATTGGACTTGACCTAGGATACGGTATCCTACTATGTCCATATAGGTTTAAGATGGACAAATTAACTAGTTTGTCTATTGAATTGGACTTGACCTAGGATACGGTATCCGGAGAAATACAACCATAATCAATGAAGCAACAACACTGTCTAAATTATAATAAGAAGATTGAGATCATTTTTCTTTGTTATAAGGTACGATATCACATCAAGCCGGCTAATCACTACCTAATAATCACTAAGTGTTATTCACCTACAAGTGTCAAACAACTGGCACAGCCACCAACTCAATAATTGACAAGGCATCTCTCCAATCAAGTCAGTAATTTCTCCACCACTAGATCACACACACCATCTCAATTTTAACCGTTCATTTTCACATAAGAATCTATTGAAAATCATCATTCAACAAAATCTCTATATAAACATACCACTCTCCCTGTACTACTTTAAACTTCACACTCTATAGGAGGAATACAATTATAAGTGCTAGTTTGAATACTTTCTTGAGCCCAAAAATGCGTGAAATTCTTCATATTCAAGGAGGACAATGTGGGAATCAAATTGGATCAAAGTTTTGGGAAGTGGTTTGTGACGAGCACGGCATCGATCCCACTGGAAGTTATGTAGGAGCTTCCGATTTGCAGCTAGAAAGAGTGAATGTGTACTATAATGAAGCGAGTGGCGGACGTTATGTACCTCGTGCTGTACTTATGGACCTTGAACCGGGTACTATGGATAGTGTTCGAACTGGTCCTTATGGTGCAATTTTTAGACCTGATAACTTCATTTTCGGGCAATCCGGTGCGGGAAATAATTGGGCTAAGGGACACTATACTGAAGGTGCTGAGCTTATTGATGCTGTTCTTGATGTGGTTAGGAAGGAAGCAGAGAATTGTGATTGCTTACAAGGTTAGTTCACTATCAAGAATCTCCAGTTTCTTCTATTAATATCATTTTGTAGACTAATTTAAATAGAGTTTGGTTTTGCATAGGATTCCAAGTTTGTCATTCACTTGGTGGTGGAACTGGATCTGGTATGGGCACCCTACTCATTTCCAAGATAAGGGAAGAATACCCGGATCGGATGATGCTAACATTCTCTGTATTTCCATCTCCAAAGGTGTCTGATACTGTTGTTGAACCCTATAATGCCACACTATCAGTTCATCAGCTAGTAGAGAATGCCGACGAGTGTATGGTTCTTGACAATGAAGCACTGTATGATATCTGCTTCAGGACTCTCAAGCTTACCACACCAAGTTGTAAGTACAAGAATTGATGGCCAAACACAACTTCAGTAACTACATTATTTGCTAACTTTTGTTATCTGATTTTGGTTCAGTTGGGGACTTGAATCATCTGATATCGGCGACAATGAGTGGAGTCACATGTTGCTTACGATTCCCAGGGCAACTGAATTCCGACCTGCGAAAGCTAGCTGTTAACTTAATCCCTTTTCCACGACTTCACTTCTTCATGGTGGGTTTTGCACCATTAATTTCTCGAGGATCACAACAATATCGGGCATTATCGGTACCTGAACTGACCCAACAAATGTGGGATTCCAAGAACATGATGTGTGCAGCTGACCCACGTCATGGTCGGTATCTGACTGCATCAGCAATGTTCAGGGGGAAAATGAGTACTAAAGAAGTTGATGAACAGATGATAAATGTACAAAACAAGAACTCATCATACTTTGTCGAATGGATACCTAATAATGTGAAGTCTAGTGTTTGTGATATACCACCCAAAGGGTTAACAATGGCATCCACGTTTGTTGGGAATTCAACATCCATTCAAGAAATGTTTAGGAGAGTCAGTGAACAGTTTACTGTTATGTTTCGAAGGAAGGCTTTCTTACATTGGTATACTGGTGAAGGAATGGATGAAATGGAGTTTACTGAAGCTGAAAGTAATATGAATGATTTAGTTTCAGAGTATCAACAATATCAAGATGCTACAGCTGAAGATGACAATGATGGTGAATACGAAGAAGATGGGGGCATGGAAAACTGAAGGTGTTTTTCCGTTGATTGAATCCTCAAGGAAGGTGGTGGCAGTGTGTTGTTTAATCAGTATTTTTAAAAGTATTGTGGTTTGGCAGCAGTGTAATGTCTCTTTTGTTCTGTTTTTGTGCTTATTTCTTCCTAGCTTTTGTTTTGTTTCATGACATGACAGCATATGGACTCAGAGATGAAAACGTAAACATCTGAAAGTGAATGACTTGTTACGCCTATTTTGCCGTATTTTATACGACACAGAAACCAAAACGAACACAAACAAAAAATATCAAAAATGAGAATCGAAAGAGAATATGCCAGTAAACTCAAATGTATATCCAATGGTGCTAATTTGGAGACGAAGAAGAAAAACTAAAGACAGTATTCCACAAAAAGGATGCATTCTTTAATTTCTACTAGAATATATAACATTGAAGGGAATCTATACAACAAACAGTTGGATAAATTATCCCCTAGGTAATATCGGTAAATTTCGGAGCTTTCCCATATTTTGGGTAAACTAGGGTAACTAAGATAGAAATCTTGCTATTGTCTGGTATGTATTGGTTTCCTAGAAATGCTGCTGATGGATTCAAACAAGAGGTTGTTTCGGTGATCAAATCTCAAACATTACTCGAGAAGCTTATTGCAGGTACTAACACCAACAGCCGCAGCAAGATGCCAAGCAGCATGAATATATGGAGTACTTGGGAAATAATCATCCGCAATAAAAAGCAGACCTCCCAAGAGAGACGACATTTTATGCACATTGTGGGCCATCCTTATATCTGGATCAGTCAATGCTCTCTTTGCAAAAGCTACCTGTCAAAAAACAATGGCAGAAGATATAAAACCTGATATGAACGCTGTTTGGTGTGTCTGACGAAAATGACGTACCAAACAAATCTAGCATGACCGCTAAACAGGAGGTAACATAAAAGAGTAAAAAATATGGTCAGACTTAAGAAAAGTGTTGAAACCGAGAGAAATTGTTGTTGCACAAATGTGTCAAGGGCAGGAATTAGTTAACACTTACAACTAATACGGAGAGAAGTACGCAATGAATTCACTATGACACATTCATTAATAATTTGCAGATAAGAAGAAATGGTCTATTACCTCCATCATTCCAGTGTGAACGACTGAAACCATTAAAGGTTGGATAGGTAGAAAAAGTGCAGATGCAGCCATCAGATATTTAGGATTTTCGTTCCTGATTGCTCCTGAAAGACACTGCAGAAAGATGAACAATGATTTATTATTTCTCGATTTCTTAACAAGTTTTTTTCTAAACAGTAATCTCCAACTTTCCACGTCAGTAATATGATGCAGCTTCAATCCCTAACAGGCTAACATCAAAGGTGGAACAACTTGATGATCAAATAATGAGCAGTTGATGATATTTAGTACAGCACAAGCAAATTAGTCTAAAATATTGAGCACCTCAGTGATGCATCTACGGAAATCAAAAATTAAAACGGACCATAATTAAGGCCATTGTTAGACTATTGAGTAGACATCTACGAAAGTCAGCTTCAACAAAGAATTAACGTGCCTTCTTGCACAGCCACTTTCTCTGCCATTTTTAAGAGACACAACAAGAAACAACAAGTAATACTAAATCCTCAACCTACACTAACTTTCTGTTACTAATTTAGTAACACTAACTTTTCTCTATTTTCCGAAGTGCAACAACCTACATAGATGCAGAAAAAAACAGATATAACCAAACACATGAAGATGGTTGATGCACCCTATATTTGCTCAAGTTATCAATAGAAAATAGCAACACTATCAGATCTTGCTTAAAAATGAATGTGTTTCATGCTAGAAAATAGAAATATGAGATGCAGCACACCATTGGTAAGCTCTAGAGTTGCTTTTTGTGGCAGAGAAAACAGAAACATTGGGTAACCACCGTAACTTCATTAAATCAATGAGCGGATAACATTCTAGTTTCTTGCAATTATCCAGGTCGAGTGAAATTTTGCAATTAATGTTTTAACCATATTCTAAGTAATAATTCCAAAAAAATCAGGTTGCCTGTAACTTACAACAGTTGTGGTGGCTATCATCGTATAATCGGCCCATCTCAGGTACTTCCGCAATTCTCCTCTTGACGAATGGTACAGACTTGAGGCCACACCGACTCCAATTAATGAATTAGCATAAAGTTTAGTACTCCAATTTTTCCTGTATTCATAATATTATCTTTTATCAGAAAGAACTCGAGGAATATAAGGTAATTTCAAATTCAACCATGGACGAAGGATAACTTGCCTTGGGGCCTGCATCCCGAGGACAATAAAAGGAAGTGACGTGAGTACATTAACAACAGTTTCTGCGAGGGTTCGATCACCTATATACAAAAGCATGGATGTTAACACAAGAGAGCAACACCGCTGAGATAAACTAAAGCATTTTCTTTAGGAAACTAGAAGTACCTTGAAGACTACAACAATGTACTGGCCTCAGGCATGCTGGTCTCTGCTTCCATATGTTCCTGAAGAGCGACAAAGGAAAATCAGTAAACTGCTACATACCACTACAAGAAATTGAGATACAGAAATTATGTAATGCTGTAAAAAGTACTCTTAACTCACTTCATTAACAGCATCTGATTAGCTTCAGTACACGACCGACTGAAATTCCCTTCAATTGGAAAAGGTGCATGGGGCACCAAATGAACCCCATGAACCCCTTCCAGGGCTTTACTAGTATTTAATGTACTCTGAGGACTCATAAGCTCTTCTTCCTAATTAATTTGCCAGTAGATGCAAGCCTGACCTTGCAGTCTTCAATCCGAAAAAATACCCCAAGAACAACCAACTCCAATGCTCATTCTACTATCTAAAACACACACACACACACAAAAAAAAACATCTTTTGATTAAAATCAAGAGTGCATCCGATTTTAGAGAATAAGAAGAAAGACACAACAATTTTCCAACATATTGGGAAAAACATCCTTAACTAAACAAGCAACATTAACTCGTAAAAACATGGTTTTCCAACAGCAAGTCAACAGCATAACAAAAGAATAACCATAGCTGCTGGTTCATTATAAACGTAAGCTTAATTGAAAACCATGATTGATGCTAGCAACTAAAAACCCCCTCTTTTTCCATCAAATTAAAGAATTTAAACCCATGATTACTAAATTCAAGAATAAACAAGACATCAAATTGATTTAGCTCGATAAGGAGAGAATAGAAAAACCTTAGAATGTTGGTCGTCTTGGTTGGAAATGAAAGAGTTTGTTTGAGCTGCTCCTTCCTTCCTTCTCCGACCCCCTCACATGGGGAAAGCATAGTACAGGTCACAGGTGGGTTAAATACAGAAATGTTTTTGATGGAAATATCCAAACCGTAGAAAACAGACGAGAGAGAAAGAAGCACATATGCGGATCCGGAAGTATCTCCGTGTGTAATAAACCTTCCGCATATTCTATTCGATGCTGTTATTCTTATTACCGTTGGATATTCTTTAGTTTTTACACGGCTGCTGCTAAGTGCAAGTTCAGTGGGATGGGCAATTTGTCTATTTTCCACCCCAAATGGACAGACTAGATGGTCAAATGCTTAATTTCGAGGATTTGCCCATCCGGATCAAGCTATGGCCCAGGCAGGGAAGGAACCAGGGAGGGGTGAAAAGAATAAATTATGCTGGAAAACTTTTTTCGGTCCTGCTTGAGGCTTTGATCAAGCCCAACAATTAGGAAAAACAAATTAAGCTTGTGGATTTGGGGAGAGACCCGGGCTAAGTCCAGGTTAGCTTTCCTCTTGGTTCGTCCCTGCTATGGCCGTTGAGCAGTCATTCTTCGTTCGCTCTCGGCCATGTCCTCTAAAGGTTACTTGATTAAACGGTTGTATATTTATCTTCTATGTATATACTCATATATAACCTAAAATCAAATTATATACTCCCTCCGTTTCTGGAAATGTGTTATTATCACTTTTTCATTTTAGTCTTCGTATCTGGAAATATGTTATCATCACTTTTTCATTTTAGTCTAAAAATAAGTCAACTTGAAAAAGTAATACTAACTTTTTTCCTAAAACGGAGGTAGTATTTTTTAAACCATTTTTTTTTTATAATTTTATTAAATTGTATCTAGTGTCACATCAATTTTTTCTCGAGTATAGCCCAACCAAGAATTTGCCCTCCTAGCTTACTGTAAAAGAATATTTGTCTATATGTGGAAACTATATATTACAATCAGAGGATCACCCCATGGTTAAAAGCAACAATGAGTTCTAATGTATAGCTGAGAATGCTGAAAAAACTCTGCATAGACCCCGGAAGCCCTCATTTGCATTATTATTATGGGTTGATCATTTTCAAATAATCAACAAAAAAGAAGTAAAGAAACCAATTTTTATCTTTAGCAATGCAAATGAATCGATTTAGAAGGATCGGTGAAACTCATTCTAGTGTGATAAGAAAAGAATCTGAAAATTTAAATTAAAAAATTGAATTTGTTAACAGATCCTTAACTTATTTTGTTCTTGCAGCAACGAAAAGATCGAGAGAAATGAAAAAATATAAAAGAAAAACAACACCATAAATACAGAGATTGAATAGTTTTAGCAGAATATTTTAATTAATTGTAATGGTTATTATATTTTAGCAGAATGTTTTTATTGAATATAATAGTTATTTAAAATTAACAGTGAATTTTTAATTATATATAATAGATTTTATTTTTAGAAATAAAATATTACATAATAAATATTATTTAGAAATTACATAATTCAAATCAGAATAAAAATTGTAAATTGAACTTTATTTATATAATATAATGATAAGTATTCATGCCCTGGTTAGATTGAGTCATAATGTCCCCCTGCAACATATTCCCAAACCATCGTATGATATATGACTCGGAGTAGTTTGGTAATCGGAAAAATGAGTTGTTCATTAACCATAGCCTTTGGTGGTTCCAAAATTTTAAGTAGTAGAAGAAGAAGGTTGTGAAGAGTCAGTGGTGGAATGAGCTAGCTGCAATCTGTCTACTTGTAGATTTCGATGATTGTATCTTATTTTTTTCGTTCCTTCTGATGTCTTGGCCTAGGATTTTTTTTTTTTTTTCTGTTTTCGTCGTATTTTTTATAAATTCACCTACTAAACCTTATTTAGAAAATAAAATAAATAGCCTTTAATATTAAACAAATCTTGGTATGAACTCGAAACCCTCTCATAATGTGAATTCCAATATCAATTGAAATTTTTGGACTCAAGGTCATGCTCTTGACCCTAAATATCTGTAGCTCCCCCATGTACAAACGACTCATTTGTAAATCGCGTCAATTCCATTTGATTCGGATGTGGCCGATATACTCGAAATAAAATGAGGTCGGTCGAGACTGTAAGGATTATAAAAGAAGAATTTGTTAAAATGAAAAAGTTTATTATTGTTCTTGATTATTATTAACAATAGCTTTATTGTTGCTTATAAAGCAAACAGGACTAGCTAACATGAACACAGGACTAGCTAACATGAAACAAAACTAGTATCCTACACTCTCTATATCAAGCATGCTAGACACACATGTGATTACACATAACTCTCACATGTGTGAAGACTTATTACTCTAACATCCCCCCTCAAGCGTAGTATCTATCAGATACATAAGCTTGCCTGAAAGCAAGGCAAAAATGGATGTGCACAAGCCCTTTGTGAACAAGTCTGCCAGCTGCATTGAAGATGGAACAAAATGAATCTTCAGAAATTGTTGTGCCACTAATTCCCTAATGAAATGGTAATCCACTTCAATATGCTTTGTTCTTGCATGGAATTTTGGGTTTGAAGCTAGGCTTGATGCACTCTGATTGTCACAATATAATGTGACTGGAGATGTAACAGGAAAGTGAATTTCCATAAGTAGATAAGTAATCCATAACAATTCTGAAGCAGTGATTGCAAGAGACTTATATTCTGCTTCAGCTGAGCTTCTGGAGATGGTTGGCTGCTTCTTTGAGGACCAGGATACCAGTGAAGTTCCAAGAAAAACTGCATATCCGCTAGTTGATCTTCTGGTATCTGGACACCCTGTCCAGTCAGAATCTAAATAAGCAGTAAAACTCCCTATATCACCAGCAGACAGAGTAATACCAGACCCAATCGAACCTTTAAGATATCTCATTATTCTTTTAACCAACAAGAAATGCAAATCAGAAAGTGATTGTATAAATTGAGACACATAGTTCACATCATATGTGATGTCTGGCCTTTTCATTGTCAGATATTGTAATCCACCCACAAGACTTCTGTAGTAGGTTGGAGAAACCAGAGTTGTACCACAATAAGCAGATAATCTTGGGCCTGATGCAACTGGAGTAAAGCTAGACTTGCAATCAAGCATGCTAGACTTTTTAAGTAATTCATATGTATATTTCTGTTGTGTCAGAAGGAAAGTGTATGATGTCTTGGATTTGAGACACTCAATACCCAAGAAATAATGTAAAGGACCCATGTCTTTCATCTTAAATTCTGACCCTAATAGTATAATGAACTTCTTGATTGAGTCTTCAGAAGAACCAGTAAGTATAATATCATCAATATAGAGTAGCAGCAGCATCATTTCATTCTGAGTATGAAAAATGAATAAGAAATTGTCACATGTGGACATTATAAAACCATTCTCCAGTAGGAAGAACTGAACCTATTGTACCAGGCTCTTGGTGCCTGCTTTAGACCATATAAAGACTTCTTTAGATGGCACACATGAGTGGGATTTTCTGAAGAAATGTATCTTGGAGGTTGATCCATGTACACATCTTCTTCTAAGTAGCCATGCAAAAAAGCATTTGATACATCTAACTATTGCACAATCCATTTTCTACTCAATGCCAAAATAAGTACACACCTAATGGTTGTAGCTTTCACTACTGGACTAAAAGTCTCTTCATAGTCAATTCCATCCAGCTGCAAATATCATTTTGCAACAAGGCGTGACTTATATTTGTTTATTGTACCATCTGAATTCAATTTGACCCTGGAAACCCATCTACAACCAAGAATGTTCATACATGCAGTCCTTGGCTCCAAGATCCATGTGTCAGTATCTATTAGAGCCTGATACTCTTCATCCATGGATTGTACCCAAGCTGGTGATTTAGAGGCCTCCTTGAATGATACAGGAGTTGTTGGAATTTTAAGATAGAAAGTAATGTTGAAGAAATGTGATGTCCAGTAGTATAATGTGCAACAAAATCTGAAGGCAGAACTTTTTGTTTTGAGATGCCACTTTTGGATCTTGTCTGAATAGCTTGTAAAGGTGGAACAACTAGGTCAGTTATTAACCATCTCAGTAGTAGAAGAAGGTTCTTGAATGATATTGGTAATAGAGTCTGAAGTAGAAGTGTCAGGCAAGATTTGTGCATCATATATAGAACTTGCACACTGGCCTATTTGCAGAGTTACAACTTCATCACCAGAAGATGAGTTAGCAAAGCATGATTGAGTTGCAAAAGGGTAACTGTTTTCATCAAATATGACATGTCTAGAGACAAAAATCTTCTTAGTTGCATTATCATAGCATCTATAACCTCTGTACATGGAACTATATCCTATAAAGGTGCATCTGACAGACTTTGGACTTAGTTTATCTTTTCTAAAAGAAGCCATATTGGGGTAACAACTACAACCAAATATTCTAAAAAGGCTATAATCAGGAAGATCATTGTAGAGAAGTGTGAAAAGAATTTTAAAAGAAAGCACTTTGGATGGTAGTCTGTTAATGATAAATGTAGCTGTCAGATAACTTTCATACCAGAAATATTTAGGAATAGAGGCCTGAAAAGACATTGTGTTACCCATTTCTGTGATGTGCCTTATTTTCTCTCTGCAACACCATTTTGTTGTGTTGTTTTTGGACATGATATTCTTATAGTAATACCACATTGATGAAGATAATCTCTAAAAGGTCCCTTGACAAGCTCATATGCTTTCCATCACATTGAAAAGATATAATAGATGTTGACAGAAACTTCTCATTGTGAAGTTTTAAATGTTTGAAAGATGTAAGTGCTTCATCCCTTGTTGTAAGTGGATAAATCCAATGATATCTGCTATAATCATCTATGAATAAAATGAAGTATCTGTATCCTCCTAAAGAAGTCACTGGAGATGGACCCCAAATGTCACAATGTATGAGGGCTAATGGTTTTAAAGAAGTTCTTTTTAATGAAGAGAAAGGTAGTCTGACATGCTTTCCTAACTGACAATTGTGACAAAAACTAGCAGTATTTGTATCTGATAATTTTATAGAAGGAATTACTATTAATTTTTGAAGTATGAGAGCAGAAGGATGGCCTAACCTTTGGTGCCAAATACATGAAGATGCTAGAATAGATGTGAAGGCCACAATAGGAGGAGGAGCAGCCTGTATTGGATATAGATTATTGTGCACACCACCTTCTGCAACTATCTCATTTTTTTCCAAATTTTTGATGTTATATCCCCAAGGTAACATGTTGAAAGACGCATTGTTATCAACACATAATTGTGAAACACAAATGAGATTTTATGGCACCAACAAAACATCTTTCAATAGAAATTCTGAATTTTCAAGAACTAATGTTGCTTCTCCAATGCCAGCAATTTGTAGATGCTTCCCATTTCCAATCATTACCTTGTTCTCTCCTGAGTAAGTCTTGCAATCATGTAAACAATGATGAATTACTTGTTATATGAGCAGTTGCACCTGAGTCAGGTATCCATTGTGTGTTGACCATAAAATTAGCAGCATCTTGCTCAACACCAGAACAAGTGTAGAATGCATAATGTTGTCTTGGTTTAGAGTTAGACTCACTAGATCTTCCACTTGTTATAGGTGGAGTATATCTCCAAGTACATCTGCTTGCATAATGCCCAAATTTTCTACATATTTGGCATTCAACATCTGAAAGATTTGTGTATGGTCTATTTGTAGAATTAGAGAATCTTGGTTCAGAATTTCTTGATGAGTTTTGGACAAATCTACTGGATTGTTGTGTTTTCTTTGAATAAAAGGCTGTGTTAGTGAAATCTTGTTGAATCTCCAAATCTTGCTCTTGTGCTTTAAGCCACTGTTTATGATGGTAACCTTGATCTTAACTCAACAAATGTGTATTGATTCTCTCTATTGTGAGAGTAAACTACAAATTGGTTGAAATTCCTGTTTAATCCATTCATAGTGTACATGATAATGTCCTCATCTGATATTTTCTCATTTATTGTTGCAAGATTATCAGTTATTGTTTTAATCTGAGACAAGTATTCAAGAATTGTGAAATTACCTTGTTTAGCTGACTGAATTTGTCCTCTAAGCATAGATTTTCTTGCAAAGAATTGTAGATTAAATTCTGTTTTGAGATAATCCCAATATTTCTTTGAAGTTGACAATCCAAGAACTCCAGCAGAAATGGTTTGTGTGAATGTTGCATTTAGGCATGATATTGCAAATCTATCCATAGAAGTCCAGAAAAGATACTCATTATTTTTTGTTGAAGCTTCATTTACCATAATCATTTGAGGAGGAGAAGGATAAGATCCATCCACAAATCTTAACAAATTTGTACTCATTAGAATGGATTCAAACTGATGTTTCCAAAGAAGATAGTTGTTTGAATCAAGTTTTAAAGAAACAAAGTTACAAATATTTTGAAAAGGTAGCTGAATTTGATGTTGTTGATAAGAATTTGTTGTGTTTGTTGTTGATTGTGAGTTTGCTGATGTTTCAGTGGTGATGTTCTCCATTGTTGATGTTTGAGTTTTGTTTTAAAAAAAAAAAAGATCAGGATCAACTCGCTAGAGAAAGAAGCTCTGACACCATGTAAGGATTGTATAAGAAAAATTTGTTAAAATGAAAAAGTTTATTATTGTTCTTGATTATTATTAACAATGGCTTTATTGTTGCTTATAATGCAAACAGGACTAGCTAACATGAACACAAAACTAGCTAACATGAACCAAAACTAGTATCCTACACTCTCTATATCAAGCATGCTAGACACACATGTGATTACACATAACTCTCACATGTGTGAAGACTTATTACTCTAACAGAGACCTTTTGAAAAAATTGGGAGCATCTGAACTTCCCCAGTTGAAGTTATAGTTGGTGCCTTCCAAACAAATAGTGGAAATGGAGACCCAGATGATGAAGAGGAGGACCAATGGTAGAAACGGAGACCCAGATGATGAAGAAGATCCTCCTCTAGGATAAATTATCATTATTAGGATCACCGGTGGAAGATTTGTTGGTAGAATGTCTATTGAAACTTTAAGTTTTTTATTTACATCATGATCCAACCCATAAATGTGCATTATGTCTTTGACCAAAATGCAATATTTCCCAAATTAATAAACGCCTAAGTCTTTAAACATACTTCATACCCAGTATGTTTAGCTCTCTCAAATAGAAGTACATAACATTTTTCAATCATATACCAGCCACCTCTTAGTTTTTAAAAGTTATCTAGTTAAACTTTTGTATAAAAATGTAACCATATCTTTGAATAATTCTCGACCAAACTGTTTTCTGGTATTATCATACTTATACTCATCAACCGAACTAGACTCTTAATGGTGCAAGTGTCAATTACTTTGGCGGGCTTTGCATTTTTGACTGGCGGTTTTTTCTCTTCTAATATAATTAAATATCATCTAATCTCACATCAGTACTCCTGAAATATGGCCCAACCAAGAATTCATCCTCCTATGATACTGTAGAATAAGATTTGTATATTTGTAAAAGCTATATATTACAATCAGATCTTCTCTTCATAGTGAAGAACAATGAGTTCTAATGTTTGGCTGAACATTTCGTGGAAAATTCTAGACAGACACTGGAACCCTTATTTGAAAAATTATTATGAGTTTATCATTTTCAAATAATCAGTAAAGTTGTAAACCAATTTGTATCTTTAATAATGCAAATGAATCGATTAAGAAGGATTGGTGAAATATATTATGATGTGATAAGAAAATTTTTTCGAGATTTTGAATTAAAAATTAAAATTATTAACATGTTGTGATCTTTAGTTTATTTTTGTTCTTGCAGGAACTAAGAAATCGAGGGAAATGGCATAGAAAAGGAAAAAATATCTTTTACGAAGCTTGTTTCGACAACCTTAAGGTGTTGAACAGATTTAACCCTTATTTGTTTGTTTGTTTTCCTCCGGCACCATAAATTCGAAGATTGAGTAGCTTTAGAAAATTTTTTTAATTAAATAAAATAATTATTTAAATTTAATAGTTAATTTTAATTATATGTAATAGATTTTATTTAGAACTGAAAGATTATATAGTAGATTTTATTTAGAAATTACATAATTCATATATTAGAATAGAAATTATAAATTGAACTTCATTCATATAACATAATAATAACTACTCCTGCTCTGGTCAGATGGAGTAATAGATCCTTGTATCATTTTTCCAAAACCACCATATGATATTTGACCGGGATTAGTTTGCTAACAGAAAAACGGAGTTGTTTTGTAACCATAACCTTGAGTGGTTACTAAATATTGAGTAGAAGAAGAAGGTTATAAAGACTCATGCACTAGATGATAACCTTCAGTATTAAACAAATCTAGGAGTTCCAGTACTAAGTGAAAAATTTGGATTTTGGGGCATGCTCTCGAACCTAAATATATGTAACTCCCTCAATTACAAACATTTTACTTGTAAATCACAAAATTCTATTTGATTCAATTGTTCAACCAATTGATCATACTTAGCTGATATAAACGAATAAGAATTAGCTCGACCGAGACCTTATGAAACAATTGGAAACATCTGAACTTCCAGCTGAAGTTATAGTTGGTGCCTCCCAAACCAATAGTGGAATTGCATACCTAGACGATGAGGGAGATCCTCCTCTAGGATAAGTCATCATTATTGCGATCACCAGTGGAGGACTTGTTGGTAGAATGTCTTTTGCATTTTGAAGTTTTTTTATTTGCAGCATGATCCAACCCATAAATGTGTAGTACGTTTTGACCAAAAGAAATTTCCCTCCAAACTAATGAACACCTAGGTTTTTTAACAGACTGCATACCCAATATGTTTAGATCCCACATAAATACCTCTTGGTTTTTGAGAGCTATCTCGTTAAAATTTTGTATAGATGTGACCTGATCTTTGGCTAATTCTCTGCTAGATAGTTTTCTGGATGATAAAACTCATACTCATCATCCACACTAGCCTCTTCAATAGGTGTAATATTTGATCTAGTTTGTTATTCTATTTTATTGTTTTCTTGTTAGTTTTCATATAATTATGTTTTGATTTTGTTTGTTTTTGAGTTCTTTACGAGTTTTGAAGTTGATTCAACCAAAGAAGAAGAAATGAGTTTATTGCTTCGGACCAACGCATAGGCCTTTGCATGACCTATTCTTCCTTCCAGAGCTTGGCATACTCGAGTTCTGAGAGATTCATAGTACACTGGCCAATGATATATTTTCATTAGCAACTCTCTCTTGTCTTTGTTATGGAGCTTCGTTTGTCGAACTAATGCAGCTTTATTACCATGCCACTGATTTAGGGGCTAGCAAACCTTACACAAAAAAGGAAGGTTGATTGTTTATGGTTGTTCAAGGTAGGTGAATCATTCACCCCCTTATTTTTTCTATTGCAGTTTTACTTCACAGATTTGAAGTTATTTTAATTGATATAGTTGGTCTTCTAAGAGCTACACCTAATTGTATTTACTCAATAATCAAGGGTTGATGAATCAAATTACTGCATCCAGTTATTGGAAAGAAGATTTGGTTTCTCATTCCGACTGCAATTTGCTGGAAAATCTGAAAAACCAAAAACCAAATCATTTTCGATGATGCTAATTAAACAGAAAATGAGTCTATTGCCCAAGATTCCCTGATTTATGGTTCTAGTGAACTTGTAAAAATTAAGGATGGGTGAAATGGACACAAAAGAAATTAGACAATTATATCCCTCATTTTTATAGTTACTTTTTTTATCCTTTCTCTCTCCAATTTAAAAACAAATCACAAAAACACTTATAACTCTCAAAATATACATCCGATTTTAATAAAACTTATATTTTTGGAAATAATTTTAAATTCTCTTCAAAACAAGATCCATTGTTGATAGTAAATTCGAAAGTTTTTTTTTTCGAAAGAAAATAGCTAGGATGAAACTGGTTGCATCCTGAATTAAAATAAAATAGAAAAATTTATTCAAAAAATAGTTTGGATGAAACTGGATGCATCCTGTTTTAAACTAAGAAAATAAAAATATTCGAATAATAACTAGGATGAAACTGGTTGTATCCTGAATTAAAATAAAATAGAAAAATTTATTCAAAAAATAGCTAGGATGAAACTGGATGCATCCTAGCTTGAATTTGTTTTCATTCATGTTTATACTAGTATGAAACTAGTATCATCATGTTCAAAACACTCTCAAAAAATCGGTACATGCTCAAAAATGCTTGAGAAGAAGAAAAAAAGCTAAAAATAACAAAACATGAAATCTACAACGTTTATTTGGTGTTACAAATTAATTGTTGCAATAAAGCTGAAGATAAACGTTGTAAATATGAAAATAAACATTGCTGATTGGTTGAAGAAACCGTTGCAGCTGAAAATAAACGTTGCAAAGCTGAAGAACAGTGTTGCTGATTGGTTGAAGAAACCGTTGCAGCTGAAGATAAACGTTGCAAAGATGAAGAATAACGTTGTTGATGGGTTGAAGAAACCGTTGCCTTTTCTCGGTGCTTCCCATCTTCTTCAGCAGCAGCAGAAAAAAAATTTCTGAAAATTAATTTTTTTTCGCTCTTTAATTATCTGCTAACAAATTACAAATATCAAGATTTAAAGCACCCTTCAATTAGTGGATCAATCAACTACAAATGATTTTTTATCTAAACTCCGTTATCTCTTACGTACCATGATGCAAGGGGTGGCTAAATCCATCTAAACAAACAAGGATTGAATAATTTACCAACTTCTCACCAATTCAACAACCTGACGTATATGAGGGAGATTCAATTTTCGAGTGCATTTTATACAAATTATTAATATTAATTAATTGTTGTCAGTTGGCTTTGGGAAAGTTGTATTCGCTAGATTTTAGTGGTTGAGGAGAAGACATTTGGGTTTTAGTAGGAAAGAAAAATGGCGTGCAATATATAGGTAAGGGTATTGTAGTCAACTATTACAAAAATAAAACATGTATTTGGATGAAATACCCAATCTAGGATATTAAAAAAGTATCTAAGGAAACTATAGGTATTAAAGAAAAATCTAAATTTACTTATCTTCTATACCCAAAAAATAAAAAATATGGATTATTAAACCAATAAACTATTGATTGTAACTATCTTAAAGCTACTGTAAAACAACTCACGATGCAGATATTTTTCTTGTGTATGACTTTTGGAGAGCTAAAGGGTTGCACTTTTAGATGATATTTTTTCAAATTGGGGTACTTATTTCATTATGTAACTATTTCTTGTTACACTGGATTATACGTTATAATTTATTGTTAGTTTGAGATCATGTTGTTCAGAGGGTGTATCTGCTAACTTTCTTCTTTTTGTTTGGGTTAACTCTATGTAGTCTTTCTTGTTTACATCTGGTGGGCGTTTTTAATTTATAAAGTTTTTTATCTTTGACGATCCAAAAAGCAAATGATAACGATAACTATTAGTAGTATTTTACCATGTTTATATGCAAAATAAATTCTCTTTTTCACTGGAAAGAGAATAAAATTTAATTTGTTTATTCTCCACCGATCAGTATTTGGTGTACTGAAATATACATCAACCAGTTATAATCAAAGTGATCTTTGCGATAATGGTAAAACCGTAAGAGAAAAAAATTAACAACTTAGGTGGCAGACTTTCATTCGTCAAAGAAACCTTTTCTCTAAGAAAAAGAAAAGAAAAAAGAAAAAAAAGGATTCGAACAGCTTGCCGTTATTATATAGTAACTGCCGTTGTTGATTTTTACCGCTCAATCTTGACCGATCTCGAGATTCATAGTTATAACACCACCACTTGGTTAAAACCAAGTTATTATTCTATAACTAGGAAAAGGTACGGCCTACATACATAGAGATATTAAACATCGATGGCTTAAATTTGTCTGACATTTTCGTGTTTCCCTCTGGGAATGGTTTAAGAACCGACCTTTAAATTGAATGTAAAAATCTAGCTCCAAGTCTTCGGACACAGAACACACAACTTAGACAAAAGCCTCTATCATTTACCATATTAGTGAATATCCAGTGATTAAAGTTGCTTTATGTTTTCATCTCTGTTATAAGCTATACGGTTTACATGCAACCATATTAAAACAAAAATAACACACCGCCATTAATAAGGAAGATAGACTGCAAATATGATATGGGCTTGCATTACAACTCTCACAAAACACCATTAATTTTAGAAAGAAGACAATAGTTATTGTTGTTGGCAGAAGCAATAAACTATTTTTATACGAACATATTATTTCAAGTTTCCAATGCTCTCTCTCTCTCTCTCGAATAAATGAGTGACCGAATGAATGAATTCTCCCACCACCACCACCACTACCACTGCTACCATTTTCCTCTCTATGAGTATATATTTGAATGTTTCCGGAGACAACGGCTATAAATGCTCTACAGTCCCCACCACCCTCTTCTCTTTCTCAAACTTAGATCCCAAATTTAATAAGCATACTCACCCTACTTAAAAAACTAAATACTAGTACTCTTTAGAAAGAGATCCAGAGAGAGAGAGCAAGAAGGTTTGAACCAGATATACTCGTACATACATAATATATATACAGAGAGAAAGGGCTATAGCTAAAATGACAACAAAAGAGAAAAATTATTAGAATGTTCTGATTGAGGAGGATTCAAATAGGATATATTTATTTATACTGTATAAATAATCTAGCAACTACATGAGATCCGCGACAAGATCCGAAGCTTCTCTAGCTACTGATTTATAAGTGCATGTGTTAGTGAATTTGAAGCTTCCATACGAAAATGTCTCTTCTCTGGCTTACATATATACACCTGATAGTGTTTGCATAAGAAATAAGGTGGGTGTTTTCAATTGTAATATCAGCTTCTTGCT
Organism: Papaver californicum; assembly: GCA_023531435.1. Taxonomy (NCBI): domain Eukaryota; kingdom Viridiplantae; phylum Streptophyta; class Magnoliopsida; order Ranunculales; family Papaveraceae; genus Papaver; species Papaver californicum. Next base: position 1,473,581 of record JAJJMC010032716.1, on the reverse strand, counting down.
CATTCCTTTTCAAGAGTTCTACTACTACCACTTCGTGCTTAAATTTTCTGTAAGCAATTGAAGAGCTGCATAATACATCATATGTTTATATAGATACATATAGACTTCTAAATTCTTGAAGTGGTATAGGAAACGAGTAATAGTAAATTGGTCATCAAATGACTGGCACTACTTGTATGAAGTATTCAGAAGAGGAACGAAGAAGAGGAAGAAGAATTTCATCGTCCATAAGAAGAAATAGAGATATTAATAATAATGATAATACGGATTGCGCGGTTAAAATCAGAAGTGATACTAGTAGTGTTATATTTTGGCTGTGGTTGGTTTTGATCTTAACTCAACTACGTTCCTTATCAGCTATTCATCGCAATGACATGATGATGGATACTCAACAAGAATCTTTGGGACGAAGAGTTCATCAGTTTCGTGAATTAGCATCCGTTAATAATAATAATAATAATAATATCCGTCATAAAAGAGAGAGAACCGTGGTCGTTTCAGGTCCAAGTAGGTTGGGGAACAACAACACAGAGAAGAAGGATACCAGTTTGTTTGATGATGATAAAAGAAGAGTTCATACAGGCCCAAATCCTCTTCACAACTGATACTATTATCATCATCATCATTGTTTTACAATTTTACTTCATGTATAATCTATTAAACTACAGTTTAATTAGTGTTGTAATTTTTGTTTTTCTTTGTGTTTTTTTCTTTTCTTTTCTTAATAACCTTTGTTGAGAAAATCAAAGAAAAAAAACTTCTGCAATTGCCTCTTTTGGAGTTTATTTTTACGTCTAATTGCAAGCCATCTTCCCATATGCATTGTTATTTTTCCTATAGCTAGCTAGATTTCTCTTGGAAATTATAGAGTTTTTAAGAGATTCCAACAACAAAAAAATAAAAGATGAACACTAAACTGGAAGTTAATGGGATAATGTATGGAATTAGCCATGGCAAGAAGAAGAACATACATACACAATCAAGATGAGAGAGGAGAGGCAGTAGATTCTGAGGAGTGAGGAATGCCATTTCCAGAATCATGCATTGTTTAATGTTAATACCATTGTCTTTTTGCTGTTGTCTTACTGAAGACCTTTCTGTTAACAATTACTAACACATGCATTGTTTGAGGAATTAAATGAGTCTGAAAAAGAGGAAGCTTTTCCTTTATTACTAATCTGTATTAGGAGTAGACTAGTAGTAGTAGTATCTAGCAGCTTAGGGAACAAGTTGATCTAATTCAATTTTATGGTCTTTCAATTATGATCCACTGCTATTTTATCATACTTTAATCCACTTTGTCTCCGAACTAGGACCACCACCACGTAAACCAAATTTTATGGCGGAGATATCTTGTAAAACCTCCGATGATAGTTAGCACTTTCTCTGAAAGCATAATAAAGTAACTTTCTATTTCATATCTAAATATACTATTTTTGATTACGACTTATTTCATTTGAAAAGTCATAAAAAAATTGTAATTAAATTTGGAAAATAACTTTTAACAGCTATATAATTATTTTTTTTAATAAAAAATAAATTTCTTTTTACCTTCGGAAAACGACTTCTTTTTCTGGTTGTTATTCTCGGTGAATGTACACATCTTATAATGAACAATTCTATGTGTTCTACCATCATATCAAAAGAATATTTAATTAGGGGATACCTTCACAAATTGAGGATACTTTAGGTTAAAATATATTAGGTATATTGATAAGGGGTATCTAAAAAAATTAAAAATACAAAGTCATTGTCTTTTAAAGCCGGTATGGTTTTTATGGGTGAAAACCATACCGACAGTAAACACAATTTTTCAACCATGCAGACAGTTCACAGTCGGCATGGTCTTCAAACTAGTGACCATGCAGATAGTTCACAGTCTGCATGGTCTTCAATTGGCGACCATGCAGACAGTTCAGTCGGCATAGTTTTCACGCTATGCACACAGTTCAATAGGCATGTTTTTACCATGCAGACAGTTCCAAGTCGGCATGGTCTTCAATCACAGTCGGCATGGTCTTCAATTGGCGACAATGCAGACAGTTCAAAGTCGGCGTGGTCTTCAATCACAGTCGGCATGGTCTTCAATTGGCGACAATGCAGACAGTTCAGTCGGTATGGTTTTCACCCACAAAAACCATGCAGACAGTTCAATCGGCATGATTTTTACCCATGAAGACCATGCAGACAGTTCAAAGTCGGCATGGTCTTCAATGGCAACCATGTAGACAATTCAGTCGACATGGTTTTCACCCATGAAGCTGGATAATTTTTAGACCTAACCTTTTTTTTCCCTCAAAAAAACAACTAACACAATCTACAATCAATAACTATAATCTATATGTTAATCTCACTAATTTAAGTTTAATGTAATCTAACAACTAATATAAATGATTAACAATCTATTAATCAAGGATTATTTAGGTATTACAAAAAATTATAGATAAAATGTTTTTAAAAATATTTCAAAATATCTTTATTTTTTATTTTATTTTATTTAATATCCCTAATTTATAAGAATATCCTAGATTAAACGTTCTACCAAATTGCTGTTGAATACTAGTTGTCTATATATCATTCATGTAATTGATTGTGAATAGTATCATTGGTGTTGAGAAATTTAGTAATTGTTGAAGTAGTATCTTTTCTTTTTCATGGGAATTGTTGAAGTAAATATCACTTGTGTTAAAAAATATCTGATTGTTGTTCCGTACGACCGTACTTCATTTCAATAATTCATTTTCATTCAAATACTTGCCGTGAAATGAACGTAATTAGCCATGTATGTACTATTTATTGTACCAACAAATCCTTGATATTTCCATATGTGACTCGTGAAATCCACTGAGTATACGGCCTTAATCTGGTGAGAATGGTGCATTCATTCCCCATCAGTCGGCAATATTGGCTACAGTTCCCACCGCACGGTCAACACAGCTCAGTCGTTTACAAAAGGGCTATCATACACCATCCATACCATCATGAATATAGTCACTAGATGCCAGCCACATGTATCTTGATTGCATCCAGCAAGAATATTCAAGGAAATTCAAGAAACGCGGGGGCCAAATAAATGCAAAATGATGATAAACGCCATTGTCCACTGCCGTGGAGTTTCTTATCCTGGCTATACCGGATACAAATTATTTTGGTCCTACCCAATTTTATGTAGATCCATAATAGTAGATAAAGGTCGTCCAAATTTATACGAAACTACTAAATTATTCTTTATAAAAATATAAAATTACAAACTAAAAGTAAACTCTATTACTAATATTAATTACTCTAACCTATTTTTCATTTCACTTCTTCATCAAACCTATTCTTCTTCTTATGTCTTCTCCCTTTTCTTCTCCTTCCAAACCAAAACATCGTCGATAATCGGCATTCAAAAAACGATTAATCGTTTTTTTTCTTCTATATAACAAAAATGACAAGACGAATGAAACATCACTCTAAAGGAGCAACTCTACCTAGTGGAAGCAATCCAGGAATTGCAGAAGCAATTAAACATAAAACGAAGAACAAAACAGTTACGGAGGAGGAAAACGAAGAAACTCTAAACTCGATACAACAAATGGCTCGAATCAGGTACTTTTCTATCATCCGATCATTCTAAATTAGGTTTTAATCGCTTGCAAACACTCAAAAATTGATAATTTTGATTTTCGTGTTTTCTGTGAAAACCAGAATCGTCTGATGTTCTTGTCCACATCGTACGATTCAAATTTGAATCGTTCGATGTTCATGCCTCCGTCGAACAATTCCAGTGCAACTTAAAAATCAGGAAACATCGACCCAAAATCGTTGGATGTGGACATGAACATCGAACGATTTTGGGTCGAGAAGAAACTGAACATTTCTCAGAATTGTTGGATGTGGACATTCCGATCAAACGATTCTGGGTCGAGAGGAAACTGAACATTTATCAGAACCGTTGGATGTGGACATTACTATCAAACGATTCTTTGTCAAGAAAACTCCAGAGTTTTTGTTAATTTAGCCTAGAATCGTTGGATACGAAAACCAACACAGAACGATTCTAGAATTATAATGTTAGGAATCATTGGATACGTGTGTATCGTGTTGGCTGATTCTAGTCTTGGAATTCTTAAAGCTGATTATTGTATGTGGTCGTACTCTTTAGGGATAAGGGAAAGGCTACGAAAGGTGAAAAGAGAGTTGAGAAAAAACATGATCTTGCTTCTCCTGAGAGCAAGGGACCTCGTCGAAAGGACGATAAGAACTTGACGGCTAGACACCGTAGGGGTTCGGCGGGCAAAGCTAAAGCGGCTCCGTCAATGAACCAACTAAAGAGGAGCACCAAAAAGAAGACTTTTTTTTTCTGGTACAGATTCTGATAGAGTTCCACTTGAAGAGAAAAGTGATAAGGAAGATAGCGAGAGCCATGAAGGAGAAGAACGAGGAGGTGGAGGACCACCACGACAACCACAAGAACTACCACAAAAACAAGAAGGAGATAAAGATGCAGCGCCAGAAAGGAAGAAGAAGGGAGCATACTTGCCAACGGCTTCGATGTTGTTAAGTCGCGGTCCCAATGAGCCCATTCATGGGTTACCGGGTGACGGAGGACAGTTTCTATAGGGTTACGAACATAGTTGGGCAGCTAGGATCTGTGCAACCATGGTAAGTATCTCAACCTTTTTGCTATATCATCAAGCTTTATTTGAGCTTAATGCACTTTCTAATTTGTCTTCATTTGTCAGGTGAAAAGAGAGTTGAGAAAAAACATGATCTTGCTTCTCCTGAGAGCTAGGGACCTCGTCGAAAGGACGATAAGAACTTGAAGGCTAGACACCGTAGGGGTTCGGCGGGCAAAGCTAAAGCGGCTCCGTTAATGAACCAACTAAAGAGGAGCACCAAAAAGAAGACTCTTTTTTTCTTTCTGGTACAGATTCTGATAGAGTTCCACGTGAATAGAAAAGTGATAAGGAAGATAGCGAGAGCCATGAAGGAGAAGAACGAGGAGGTGAAGGACCACCATGACAACCACAAGAACTACCAAAAAAACAAGAAGGAGATAAAGATGCAGCGCCAGAAAGGAAGAAGAAGGGAGCATACTTGCCAACGGCTTCGATGTTGTTAAGTCGCGGTCCAATGAGCCAACATGGTAAGTATCTCAACCTTTTTGTCTATATCATAAACCTTTATTTGAGCTTAATGCACTTTCTAATTTGTCTTCATTTGTCATTTAGGATCACACCGATGTCGTGCGTCTTCCAAAACACCAATCGTCATTCAGAAAAATGGAGTTATGACCACTGGATGGAGAAGCACCTGAAGCCAAACGGATCGTTAAAGGAACGAGGTTGATGTGTGGAGTGAATAACTCCAAGGTTTGGTATGACAAGCCCCTTGTTTCTTCCTTCCTCGAGAGATATTACGAGGATATTGATACTTTTCATCTTCCGTTTGGGGAAATGACAATAACCACAAACGATGTGCAGTTGATCACAGGTCTCAGCGTTGGAGGTAAATCCGTGAGGGGGCCCAACTACCAAAATGGGGTAGATTGGAAGGACATCTAAGAGTTCACCTCTAAGGTGTTTAGTTGGGATACAGACAAGACCACGATGGAGATGACGATGGTGAAAGAGAAAAAACACAAAATATTCCATCTCAGCCACCTTAGGGATGAGTTATCGGGAACACTGCGTTTTCATGAAAGTGGTGAGATGACCATAGATTGTATCACTGCTACCGCCACCACGTATATTCTTTATACCCTAGGATCTGTTATCTTCCCTGATATTTCCGGTTCTCGGGTAAATTCTAACTACATCCAGTTAGTTCAACCATTGGAGAAAGTTAGCGAGTACTCTTGGGGCACTGCTTGACTTGCATACTTACTGAATGAAATGAGAAAGTGTACCAGGGTAGACAGGACCCAAGTCGCAGGGAATGGAGCTCTTCTCTAGATAATTCAAGGGGTGTAGTGTTGAAGTTAAAATTTTGTCATACTATTCATATTCTCACTTTTATTCCTACGTTGATGTAAGTATGGATATACTTGCACTTCCCAGAGTTTGATAAGAGCACCGGTGATCAAGGGAATTGGGATGAAGAATTTTTTAGAAGCAAATACTCCTTCAGCGGCAAGACGAAGAATTAGAATAAGGACTACCTTGAGCTGAGGCTGCAATTGGACAACTTGACGACGACGGATGTTGTCTTTAAACCTTACAAGGAAGCATTTACGGACGGAAAGATGGTTGGGTGCCCGGAACAACTTTACCATGGACCTCTTTTTCACCCCAGAGTCTATGTAATGTACAACCTGACAAGAGTGGCGAGGCAATGTGGTGTTGTGCATAAAATCCCTGATGCAGTCAAATTCAAATTTAACATGGAGAAATGTATTTACCTTGAGAACACTATTGAGGTTGTCCACATTCCTAAACCAACTCAAACTATTTGGGAGAATAAGTTGGCTAATATATGCGAATGGGTAGGGATGCGAACTCCAATGTTGAAGCCATCCCGACGTATATGCCGCGGTACCTCAATGTTTCTCACACTCGTGTCATACGAATAGACGAGAGGCCCTTCATCAAGGACCATGATATAGCACTCGATGTTTTGGTAGGTGTTGTGCTCTCTTATGGTATGTTAAGAGGGTTTAGAATGAGTTGTAACTTGTTTGTTGTTTGAAATAAAAAAGAGAATACGAATCACGTACATGATCAACCAAGCAAAAATGTGTATTGGGAGAGGAGAATATGTTTTGGCGAATTAGGAGAATATTGGAGAATATCAGGTTGATGTCAACGTTCATATTGAACGATTCTAGGTAGAGAAAAAAACCCAACTTTCTGTTGCTTTTTGATAGAATCGTTCGATGTGGGCATCCATATGTAAAGATTCTAAGTAGAGGAAATGCTAATATTTCAGGTGTTTTTTTTAGCATAGAATCGTTCGATGTTGGCATCTATAAAGAACGATTCTAAGCGGAGGAAAACAAAACTTTCTGTTTCTTTTTTATGATAGAAACGTTCGATGTAGACAACCATATCGAACGATTCTAAGGTTTAATCACATGCTAATTTTTGTTGTTGTTTTTAGCTTAGAATCGTTCGATGTGGATCTATGTATATAATGTTTCCAGCAAGCCTATATTTTGACATTTTCGATAACCTAGAATCGTTTGACGTGTACTTACATAACAAACGATTCTTCCAGAATATTTCACCCAAATTTTGAGTTTTTTGAAAAAAAATAGTCGTTGGGACTTCCTCTATATAACAAGGACCTCTATCCCTGGCATAACTTGCCCCAAACTTACACCTTCTACTTACTCCCACTTTATCCACTATTTAAATAGAGCCGGAAAAATGGAATGAGAACCATAAGAAGATGTGGAGCTCGTCAAATCGTTCATTCCCGTCTTCTGTGAACGTCCGTTCGAAATTTATTCGATGTTTTGGAAGAGAGTCAAAGAATTCTTCTATGACCGCACCGGGAACCCTAACCATCGCAAATGGAGAGACCTAGCGTCTATATTCTACATCATCAAAAGTGAAATACGAGAGTTCCGTAAAATTAGAAGAATGGTCCACGAGCATCATCCTCAAGCTTCTAATAGCGAGAAAGTGAGTAGTTCGGCATGTTTATCCCTTCCTCATCGTTTGATATTCGTATACTAACTTGTAATCAATTTAATTTCAGGTCGAAAAATTCCATAGCCTATGGAGAATTCGAAACGGGGAAAAGAAGTTCATGCACGCGAGGGAATACACCTTGTTGAATCAACATGCTCGGAGGTTCATTAACGATGTATTAATGTGCGAGCTTCAAAAATATACGTACTAGATCATGTAATGAAATATGTTAATATCCTAAACTATGTAATGCAATGCGCCAATATCCTAGACTATAAATAAAATTTGTCATTTATGAAAGTGTCTCAGAATCGTTCCATAATAACATTCACATATTACTATTCTTGGAATCGTCCTTTGTGAATGGAAACATCTACCGATTCCTTTTTTCTTCAATCACGAAGAACATCAACCCAGAATCTTCATATCCAACGATTCTGGGTTGATCAACTTTAAAAAAAGTTAAATTTTTTATAGATTTTTGCTAGTTTTGATGATTAGTTAACACTAGTTGATTTCACAACTAACACGATTAAGAAACTACTAATTGAATTGATTAATACTAATTCATCATGGGGTAAATTAGGCATTGACATAAATAGTTGGATAAAGGGTTTCGGCATTTACTTCATAATGGTCCTATTTTGTCTTTTAGTGGTAGGGCCAAAATAATTCGTGTAGGCCCCAATATAGTCATGTTTCTTATCTCCATCTTTTTTGTATTTTGTGAGAGAAGGTGAGAGTTTGTGGGAATCTTAGTAGACCTCTCTCGACCCTTTCCTTTTTAGGTAGATGGTTCAGCGGTAGATTTAGCTAAATGTGGATTTGATAAAGTACTCCGTTTTGAAATATACTAGATGAATGTATCCTGTTTTTCTTTTTAAGTTTTCTAAAGTATTCTTTTTTTGAACATTTTTTTTAAATAACGATTTTCATCCAGTTAAGTACTAGGTGGCAATTATCTCACCTATTAAAATTCTGATTTACCCCTAAATTACATCTCCTTGGTGGGAAATAAATGGTTCGACGATCCTGAAAGCGGTGTGACGATCCTGAACCGTCTCAACGAACCTGAAAGCGGTGTAGCGATCCTGAACTAGGCTCGACGAACCTCAAAAGTGTTGTATAGGGTCGATTCTCCACTAACCAAAAACCCCAAGATACTTTGAAATAACGAACCCTTTTGGCGAATGATGTAACGAACCTGAAAACGGTGAAACAATCTTGAACCGAGCTCGATGAACCTGAAAAAGGATGTAGAAGGTCTACTTGGCTACAGATAAAGGGTAAATACTTTGAAAAAGTAAACTAGTGTTGACTAACCTAGATGGAAAAACATTGTGAGGGCACTTTATTAAAGTTTTAAATATCGGGGTAGTATTTTAGTGGGGCCAATAAGGTGTTTGGATACCACTTAAGAAGTTTTTTTTGACTTCTAGAAGCAAAAAAGTCATAAGTTAGTTTAGTACTCAATTTCGAAATGACTTCTAAAAACAAAAAAGTTAACTTTTTGTGAAGCAAAAACATTCTGCTTCTCGTATCCAAATACCCTATTAAGGTACATCTAAAGTAGAAATGCTTCTGCTTCTCCAGAAATTAATTAATCTCAGAAGTCAGAAATAAAAAAATTATTTTACAAAAAATTAACTTTTTACTTCTACAAGATTAATTTTAAAATTTATTGTTTATCTAATAACTTCGGACTTTTTTACTCCTACGAATTAAAAAACAACTTTTAGAAATGTCTTCAAATATCCTCTTAAATTCTAGACGACTTTCTCTCCGTGGCCTTTCTTTTTGGAAGGTCTTAATAAAAAAAATATCTTGACAATAAGAAGAGTGTCACAGTGGCCTGTCCACTATTTCACTAGCATGCTTTTGTCCCATAGTCCATGTTCGAACAATATCCTCTCTTCCATCTATCTATGTTGATTCGGTAATTTTTTCCTCTGATATCTTGACGGGTCGAGTGTAGTTCATTACTTCTCCAATCAAGAGCAATTGTCAAATTAGAAGCATAAAAGTGAAAAATGAAAAACGCCATGGTCAGCGCGATTAACTCTATTGACCAAACTTATTAGGCAATAAGATCTGGTTTAACCACATGAGTTTGAGTGAGTGTGAATATTATTGTAGTCCTGAAATAAGTACTTTAGAGCATCCACAATCACGCGACGATATCCAACGATCAAAGATCAAAAAATTTGATCTTTGATCCGTCTCAAAAACAACGGGGTATGATCAAGCGAGGGCATAAGATTCCGCTTGAACGTAAGCGAAGTATCAAGATGCCGCTTGAAAAGACGGACGAGAGACTACTAGCTCGCCTGATACAAGCGAGATTCTGCTCTATCGCCTACAAAAAAAAACACGGGCGGAGTACCAACATTTCGCCCACTAACTAAGCGAAACATCAGAGTTTCGCTGGTAGGAACGAGAGGCCAAGATTTCGTCTATGTATTGTGCGGATAACTCGTGTAAAAATTGTGCAGGGCGAGATGCAGGGATACCGCTTGGGTAGAAGCGGAAGCTAGGAATCCCGCTTGGATGAGTAACATACCCGGGCGAAATTATAAGGCCCCGCTTGGTACTAGGCGAGATCTCAAGATTCGCCCATGTACATTTTTTTTTTTTTTTTTTTTTTTT
>JAJJMC010032716.1:1434876-1462916 GCA_023531435.1 Papaver californicum | reverse complement strand
CCGATCATCGATCAAATTAAATCTTTGATCGACGTTTTGATCGATGACTGTGGATGCTCTTAGACAGTATTTGTTTACTATTTATATGTGCCGTTGATTATTCCTAGGAGAAATCCATGTGTGTTGTTGACTTGATTAATGTGTTGTATAGCTATATTAAGGAAGCATCTTAGATTTCGGGTTCCGAAGAAGATGTTTGTCGTACCTTAAGTGGACTTATTTATCACACACACTTTCTCATGGCTTTAAGAAGGACACTGCTGTTCATCAGTCCTTCATTAATCCTGCCTACCTGCTTTCAAAACACTTGTAAACTGGTAATCATTTTATTATTTCTACCTATAAAAAGTACATAGATAATTCCGATCTCGAAGGAGAGTTTAATATTGAAATTCAGAGTGCAAATGCCAGCTGATTCAGCTCAGAATCTAAACTTTGAATTATGTCCTGTAACTTCTGTTTTCGGGTTAGACAAGTTGTTGTTGAAAATGGGATTAGAATATGTTGGGAAGAATATAAAATTCTCACAGGTTTTGTCTAAATCTATGTGTTTTTGCGAAGAAAATCAACTCTGTGACTCAAGAAAGTTGTTTCGGAAAGTAAAAAGAACAGTTGCCTTTCATTCATCCATGTCTGATGTAAGTGGAACTTTAATATTGAATGTTGAAAGTTTATCTAAAAGTCTAAACAATAAAGAGAGGCAGATGATGAATGAATGATTGGTTGCTGTATAATGCATTTGTTAGCTGAGAACTTTGATGAGACATGTCGATAAATAAATAGTACTCAGGCTTATATGATTTTGATAAGATAATTGTGAGCCAGCTCTAGCTACCAAGTCTTTTTCTGATGTAACTCCTCCTCCTTAATGTTTATCAATGCTTTGCCACCCATACTCTTTAAATTCTTCCATTCTCCGAATTTGGTCACACACACAGAAATCATGGTAATCATTTTGATTTGAGAGTAAGCGTAGGTAGAAAACCATGTATTTTTTTTGGTCGAATAGTTTTTGTAGTTGAAATCTTGGGTCTATAAGACATGCAGAATTAGATACTTCTTAACTACCCAAAACAAAAGTTCAGATAACTTTTTAGCATTTTTAATATGTATTTTGTCCAAATACTTTTTCGTCAATTTATTAATATATCTTCTTTTTTTTCCTTTTTTTATGGGATAATAAAAATATTTAATTCCTGAACATTTAACCAACTAGTTAATTTCTTTTGATCGTATCTTTTGGTGTAATTGGTTATTCCTTATCTCTGGACCAAATTAGTTACTGGGCAGTGAATTGTGACAGACATAAATTAATAACCAAAAGAAGCATAAATTAAAACAAAACTTAGTAAAGATAACATGTTATATAAGATGAAAAATAAAAAGGATGGCAACGGTTTTCTTTAGCAGTATTTACTTTTTACCCATTAGGAATTTGAAAGAAAAAAAAATGCTTCTCCAACCTATGCATATATTTTTCAACTTAGACATTTATGGCTAAGGAGCTAATGAAAATTAACCTTACAGTACAACACAAGAGGCCACCCAAGCTATTATTTGAACTTACAAATTAGCCTAAACGCCTGTAGGGATTCTGGATGCTTTTTTTCTTATTGACGAAAACGTTGAATTCATAAAACCGAAAGAAAAATACAACCATCACTTGATATTACAACTCTATGATATTATCTTCTCGATTAGCTAGGATGCATTTGATAGGGATTTTGGATAATAATTTAACCCCAAACATTTAAATCAACAAGTTTTCATAATTTATATATGAAAAAAAAAAGTTATTATCCAACTAATAGGTTTAGAGATATTTTATAAAAGGAATCAGAAGTTTATAATTAAATTAGGATCTAGATTATAGAACATGTTGTTGATGTATTAAGATTGTTGACTAAAGTTAACCGTCCGAATTGTTTAATAAAATACCCTTATAAACTTGACATATGACATTAAATTCTAACCTAAGTTAAATACCTAACCAAACTGTATAGACATTTCGTCGGACAACTTAAAAGAAGAGAATGGAACAACAATTCACCATGAACGTAATTGACTACAACACCAATTAATACCCAAAGTAATGATCATATTGAGTAATCAACACCAACTAGTTTCCATTAATACCCAAAAGCTCTCCTGAAGCTCTATGAGACTATGACCAGAGCCTTCCATTGGTAAGTGATAGACTGATAGTGGAAACAGAAGACAAACCTCAGCCATTAATTAATTTGTTTCTGCCCATAAAGCACTGAACCAGTAGACAAAGGGTTGAAGATGTGCTTGGATCTAGCAAAAACTGCCTGGATAGGAATCATTCAGAGTGAGTTCTACAGGAAATGCACATTTGATTACATAGGAAATCAAACATTAAAACAAATCATTAGGTTGAACGCACATAAAAACCAACCTGGACATAGTCAGGAAGATTATGTCCCCATTTGATTCATAAACTTGTTAGATGATTTCTTTTGAAGTTACAAGATTGTGTTATGTATGGGTGCAGTTCTGATTAAAAACTTTACGGAAGAATAAAGAAAATTCAGATCAAATGGAAAGAAGAAGATGGAAAAGATGCATTCGAGCGCATTCAATTTAATTTTAAAAAATATGAGATTCACCCAGGTCCATTCAGTATAAATTTGGATAAATCAGACATTTTTTTTGTGTGTACCCAGGTGCATTCAATTCAATCCAAGAATACAACAAAATACATGTCTGAGTGGTCCAATGGATGTAAATAATTTTTTCACCTTAGTTTAAGACGATGTATCAGGTACATCCAAACTATTTTTTCAAATAATTTTATCTATCTTATTTTAAGTAGGAATACATCCAGGTACACCCTAGTTATTTTTTTAAAAATAATTTTTTCTACCTTAGTTTAAGTCGGGATGTACCGGGTATATCTTAGCTATTTTTCAAATAACTTTTCTACCTTGGCTCAACCTGAGATGTATCAGGGTACATCCTTGCTATTTTTTAAATATTTTTTCTACCTTAGATTAATCTGGGATGTATCCACATATATCCTAACTATTTCTCTGATTCATTTCCTTTATTATTTTTTCTAATGTTTTGTTGTGAATCTTCTGCCTCTATATAATTTTTTACCAATGTCGAGTCCAGCTAATACCAAAGTATTGTTAGTTTAAATAAGAGTAAATAATATTGACACTTATTTTTGTATCCATGGTGGGTAAAAATAAAATGTTTTGTGGGTTCTGAAAAGAAAAGACATTCACTTTACATAAAAGCCAAAAAGATATAATAAACAAGTAAATCGAAAAGAGAAAGATTGAAATATGTAAAAACCGTACTAATTTTTTTTTTTGGATGGAGAAAAGGAACGGTGTTAGAAATTTAATCCAATAATTTTGGATGTTGTTCTTTTTGAAGAAGAGATACTTTTATATAAGGTTTTTAATTGTTGTTCTTTTTGAAGAAGAGATACTTTTATATAAGGTTTTTAATTTTTAAATCGTATCGTGAATTGTTTTTCATTTTTAAAAAAGAATCGATAGATATATTGAATTGTGAATTGGAAGTTCGTAATAGGTTATTTAAAGCATATACTTTTAACATGTATTAAAAAATAAAATAAAATATGTAATGAAGTTTTTTAACTTTGATCCATCAGAAATGTATAATTGTAAATTTATAACTTAATAAACATAAAACATGGTCAAATACAATCTAGAAGCGGCTTCATAATACAGTAGTTAAGATGTTGCCTTAAAAGACACAAGGTGCTACGTTTGAATCCCTGCACCCCTATTTTAATTTTCTCAACTAAATTCTCGGTGGTTTGACAATCTACGGTCAAGTTGTTGACTTACACATGTCTTGGTCGGAGCAATTTATACATAAGATCCGACTCGATTCGAAAAGTTATGACAACAAACTTTCATCAATAGAAAGAATTTTACAAGAACCTAACTAAAGAAAACAACTAAGTCCTTGATTAAATCTAGTCCAAAGGTTTAAGGAGATTAGTGACAAAATGTTAACTGAAGTAAAAGTAGTTGTATTAAATGTTTTAGAAATAAGATATAGTTATCTTTATATAAGAAGATAACCCTATACAACATAAAGGAAAAGATAAATAACATCCATGATGGATAGCTAACACCCTATTACAATAATAACTAGAACAGTAAAAAAGTAAGAAAGTAAAAGATACTTAATTCTCTAAAGTGGGATCAACAACATCAGTTTTTCAGCAAAAGAATGGAAGATGGTAGAGATTAAACCTTTTGTGGAAAGGTCTGCTAACTGAGTTGAAGAAGAGAATATTTTATTTTAACTTTACCAACATCCACCAAGTCTCTTAAATAGTGGTAATCAAATTTAACATGCTTAGTTCTTGTATGAAAGGCTGGGTTGGATGCAAGAAATTTGGATCCATGTTGTCGCAGTAGAGAAAAATATGAGTAGTTAGTGAAATATGCAATTCATCAATGAGACCATAGAACCAAATTACTTATGCAGTGAGCACACTCAAGGCCTTGTATTCAGCTTCAGTGGAGCATTTGGAGACAATGGGATGGTTTTTGCTTGACCATGAGACTATTGTGGAGCCTAAGAAGACACGGTAACCTGATGTTGGATGCCTAGTGTCAGGGCATCTAACCCAGTTCAGAGTCAGAGTAATTGGTGATGGATGAGATATCACATGTATGAATTTTAATACCCGATCCAATGGTACCCTTGAGGTATCTGAGAACCCGTTTTGTCAGTGATAGATGTGTTGTGGTTGGAGAATGCACAAATAGTGAGATGTAGTTCACAAAAAATATGATGTTTGGTCTAGTTAGTGTTAGGTATTGCAAGGAACCAACCAGACTTCTGAATTCAAGAGGATCAATGAGAAGTATACCATCATCAACTGAGACTCTCTTGTCAAAAATTGTCGAAGTAAGTCATGGTTTACTGTCAAGCATATTTACTTTGGTTAGTAAATTAGTTGTGTACTTCTTTTGAGTAAGAATAAGTTGTCTTTGGAGTCTGAGAAAACTGGTTCAATTCCCAAGAAGTAATGAAGATCTCCTAGGTTCTTCATAGATGAATTAATGCTCATTTGATTGATAAGAGTAGTGAGAGAAGATTCAGAGCTACTTGTGAGGATAATGTCATTTACATATAGTACGAGGACTGTTGAATGAGAGCCACTATGGTAAAGAAACATTGAAGGATCTGAGGTAGACATGATAAACTCATACTCAATAAGAAAGCCACATTTGGTTTGGAGACATCAACAAATCCTTGAGGTTACTGCATAAAGACTAGTCAGTCAAATCCCTATGCAGAAAAATATTAATTGGATACATCAACCTATTTTATACACCACTTCATTGTTAAAGAATAGTTAGAAACTCTAATTGTGGAAGAATTGACAACTGGACTGAAAGTCTCATCGTAGTCTAATCCATCTTGTTGATAATAATCTTTGGAAACTAATCTGGCCTTGAACCTGTCAACAACACCTGTAAAAGTAAGTTTAAATTTGTACACCCATTTGCATCCCAAGATATTCATGTCACTTGTATCAGAAACTAAAGACCATGTGTTTTTCTGCATCAAGGCATGAAACTCATATTGCATAACTATGACCCATTTTTGATCCTTAATAGCTGATTTATAAGTTCTAGGCTCTTTGGGTATGGACACGATAGTGGTAAATGAAGACTGGATAAAACGTGGGGAGGTGAAGTGAGTGACATAGTATAGTAAATATTTGGGTTTAGTGATGCCATCTCTAAGTCGGATTACCATAGAGTGGTACTTGAACCTGTGGTGGTGATGTTGAAGTATCTGGTTCAATTGCTGGGTTGTATGATAATTGAAGCTCAGGTTCAGTGGTTTTGATTGAAATGTCCGAATAACTGAAATTGCAAAAGAAGAATCAGTGATGTTTCCATTGGTGCAATTGCAAAAAGGAAATATTGTTTCATCAATAACAACATGTCTTGAAATATATATTTTGTCATTTGAGTTTTTATATCACATATAGCCTTTGTGAAGTGGGATGTAACCAATGCAAGTGCACTGTGATAATTCTGGGCTGAGCTTGTCACTTTTATAAGGACCTAGGTAAGGATACCACAACCAGCTAAAGACTCTAGGAAATGAATATTCTGGTAATTTCTGAAATAAGATCTCATATGGGGAAGGATATTACCAGCACCGTGTACCAAAAGCATATGGATTGCCTCCCATAAAGCGCCAAGTTTAAAGTCTTCATCCAGACCAAGAAAGGATTAGTCACAATTTACGAATCATACAATAATAATCTGAATAATTGAGGATCCTTGAAATCAATCAAATTTGACTCACCCAGTTGACCACAATGGACTATACGAAATTGGTGGTCATTCTTATAAAAATATGTCGATTCCAATTTCCTAAAATATTCGGGTTTAGTTCCAAAATTTAAGAATTGACACATTTGAAGTTGAAACATTCCCACATTTGGTAAATAAAATATTGGTGGGACAAAAAAATCAATCATGGTATCATGGACCGGGTAAACCACATCAACCAGAGGATGGGTTTCTAACAACTGAATTTCTTTCTGAACATGATTAGGTTCATGAAACAGTACTTGAAGATAATTTCTTAATATGGTAGAAACACAGATGTCAAGTCCCAAGTTAGGGACCTTTATAAAAGTCAAAGGATTACCACGGGGGAAATGATATTCATCCCCAAACCTAGTATAGTCTGTGTCATTGGACGAACTAGTCACAATTTCCTTAATTTCTAAATTAGGAAAATGGTCAATTATTTTATCTAGGTTATAATTATCGGTTGGGGTACCTTCATTCACATTTAAATTTTCTATGAATCTATCATCTTCGTTTGAGACTATTGTTTTTGAATCGTTGGACTCTAAAACATTAGTCTCAGGATAAACTAGTTCCTCTAAACCATCATTGTCTTCACAATAACAAGGAAATATTTCACCATATGTAACAATGGTATCTCTAGTTAAATCTCTTTCCTCTTGAATAGGTAAATAATCATTATATTATTAGGATCAGAACTAGAAACATCATTATTATCATGAAGCTCAAATGGTGTAAAAATTTCCTAATCATTATGACTGCGGATTTCAATTTCCTCATCAACAATATCCTCATCATTATAATAATATGAAGATGATTGAACCTTATCTAAATAAGTAGTGTCTTCAATTCTAACCTCGTCCTCTAAATTAGGTAAATATTCATCATTATTATCAAGGGTACAATTGGAAACACTATTTTGACAATTAAGTTCACTTAAAGCAATATTATGAGCTGACTATTTTTCTTTCATTTCTCTAAAGGTCTCATGAATTTGTTCCCACATTATGTCACTCCTACGTGAATTTTCAGTCAACTGCTTGAGTGAATCTCCTAAAGAAATACTAGCATCATAAGAAGTGTTGGGTATCAACTGTTTAATTAAATCCTCCAAAGACGGAGAACAAACATTTTGCTCAGTATTATATTGCTTGTTTACCCGTTCGTACGACTAGTGAGCGTGCAAATAGTAATTGGGATCACTATGGTATGAACCATAACCTCCAGAGGGTTGGTAGTGGTCCCAAGTACTATCTACACTATGGTCATAGCACGAGTAATGTCCATTTTGAAATTCGGGTCTATAATCATTGTACTGGTTCTCATAATACCAGTTCGGAATTTATTTTTTTGGTGCACGTGCAAATGCAAGGTCAACTACTATTGGGTAGGCTTAGGTTACCTTATTAAAATATACCTACAATCAAAGGTACAAGGCTAAGGTTTGTGAAATTTCGACTGATACCGCCCAGAGGGTTCAGTGTACTATTCCACTTGTTTTCCTAAAATTCGGTAATGGGCGATGCAAATGAAGTGTGTGCGCGTGTTTTTTTTTTATGTATAAAAATAAAAATCCTAATTTACTTATTTAAAAAAAATTAAAAAAAAAAATAACGAAATAAAAGCTGGGTTATATTACTTACCTTTTTTGGTAGGCAATTTCCACAATAAATGTAAAAATATACCTGCACAACAAAACTAAGAAAAATACCCAAGAAAAATCTAAAAGAAAAATAAAAATAAAATAAAAATAAATAAATAAATCCTAACTAATTAATAAAAAATTAAAGAAAAATTAAAATTCACAATTTCTGAATATCCGGCAGCGACGCCAAAAACTTGATATGATTTTTAATTTATAAACCGCGAGAGCACGACTTTCGATGAGAGAGTATGCAAGTAAAGTTCGTTCCACAGGCATTTTGAAATTGCAATTCCTAGTTTTTAATTAATTTTAGTACTAATGACAAATTGATTTTGCTAATTTAATTCTAAAAATGAAACAAATACTAAAAAATGATAGATAAATAGAAGTAAAACCTAGGACTCAAGATTTCATCACTATTATGCAAACTAAATGTTTGTAACTATTTTCTATAATTTTCTCAAATTATTACTAAAAACGATTTCGGACAAAATGTTATGTTTTGGAAAATATGGAATTTTTATTCTAAGTATTGTTCTCAAAAGATTAACAATTATCTTCATTATAGAATGTTATTCTATAAAAAGAATATTTAAAACAATTATATAAGTATTAAAGAACACATGAAGAAATTATTATCAATATTAACCAAGAAATAGGACCAAGAGAAATTGTTATAGAAAATAATTAAAACAAGCTAGCAAACACAATAGGGCTTCATCTCTAATCCTAGGAGGAAACTAGCTACTCATCGCAAGAAGAATGGAAGAAATACTCTTTTTATTCATGATTCAATAAGAAAATCACAAAAAAAAATGACTAATTGAGTCGTTGAATCAATAGAATTACCTATCGAATAAACTACTTACTGTAAGTGCAGTTAGAAAATGACTGTTCTTTTCTGTATTTAAACCATGATTTGTCGTTATTTCTGTAGTAGGAACTGTTGCTAAAACTGTTTAATACAAACGATTAGGTAACATTTTTTAAAAACAATTACCCTTTTGGTAACAGTTTCTTCAATCTTTTGGTGACGTTTTCTTTATCTTCTTTTTCAACAACAACAGATTTTTGTGATTTTGATTTCTTTATTTCTGGCAGAAGCCAACCTCCCTTTTTTCTTCTATTCGATCCCTATTTATACTTGCGCATCCAAATCTCAAATATCTTCCAAAATTTTCTCTCCTTTAGTGATTTAATCTCGGCAGTATCTCCATGATTTTTTTTCATTCTCTTCTTGATTAAACTCGATCAAATATCGAATATGATTTTATTTTTCTTTTCTTAATATGTTGTTTCTTATTCGATCTCTTGCAGAATATTTTATTTTAAAGGAAACCCGAGAAAATGCCTTTCCAAAAAAATCTCGAGAATATATTCTTCTCCTTGTCTTACGTGAATGTGTGGGATTCTTGTTTATTTGATGTGTAAATGGGTACACGACTCTTATGAATAAGGAAGGAATAAATCCTTGTCTGAACTATTGAAATCACTCCCAAAATCACGCTCAACTCTCTCACATATGAGAATGATTAATTTCTCGCCAAATTTTAATTTCAAATACAAGAGGTTGGATACCTTTATCAATATATGGGTGCCTTTATCAATTCTTAGGGGTGCCTTTATCACTTTTGACTCAATTCTTCCACAATTAGTTATTCTTCGAGAATACCTACAAATACAATAAAATGACATTAATAATTCAAAAATCGAGTAATAGCAATATAAATATGATAGACACAAAAATGTGTCTATCACCCGATCTTACTACAAGTCTCTCTTCTCACATAAATTTTTCTTCATAACCAATGATTGTAGACAAAATGGTTGTAACCCTCACCCCTTGTCAAAAGGTTTGCCTAGAGGATGATTATTCTTTACCATATAAACCTTCTTATATAGTACTTACATCCTTGCTCCCCAAGTCTTAGAACTCCTAAAAATAGTCTCATACCTTAATTAGGAAACCTAAACAACTCAAACTAGGAAACCACCCAAGTTATGCTCCGGAGAATTTCGGAACTATCTTTACAGAACAAAATCCATCAACCACCACCTTTCGTGAAGTGAAAAACCAACGTCTTCACTCCAACAAGGCATGAATGTTTACCGCCTTATACAAAACCATCCTCTCAGACATCATCATTAGCACGAATCAAAATTCTATTATACTTTAAGCTTGAACCACCATCTAAGCCAAATTCATCCTTTGCACTTGCACCACCGGAATAACTATTTTTCGATCTTCTAGCATCACCACAAACAACTTCTTCATATAAGTTATACAAGTTTCTGCATCATCTTGTTTCAAACGAATTTGTCGCCATGATCACTCATTACTCTACCTTATGTGAAATACTTTTTGTTGACACATGTCTAACACTTGACATTGTATGAAATGATCCATTCAAATAATTCCATACGGATTTCACCAACTCCAAGAACCAGCAATCTTGAGTCATCCTCCATGTAAATAAAACATACTACAATCTTCATATGTTGTGTATGAACGATTGTCACATAGCACCACCATGATTCAAAACATTCTTTTGGAAATATTTCCAGTCGCCAATTGAACCTACGAACAATCTTCACTCGTAAAGAAAACACCTTCAACACGAATCATAGTCACATCAAACAAAGTTGCCGAATCTTTCTTGATGTCGTCTCATTCTTCGTTCGACCTTTGATCGATTCATCATCTTTATGAACTATATTATTCTGCTACGAACCAAGACTTTTGAAACCCCTTGTTCAAATTACCGAATAACTGTTATTTTTATCCACCTTTACCGCACCACTTATTGGGAAACGAAGGTTACGTTCATCTCGAACCGGCGTGTTTCCGTAGAAGTAAATTCCTTGATAATCCTACTTTATAACTTAGCTCGAATCCTTTACTTACATCTTTAGATTAGCATGGTTGATAATACTAGTAAGAATATAACATATACGATAATAGACAATCACACACGACAGAAAGAGTACGTGGTTCACCTACCTTTTGTAGGCTACATCCACAGACAAAACCACCCCGAGAATCTTTCATTATCATAACAAGTTATTACATCAACATACTTCATACAATCAACTAGTTATGTAACCCACTAGCGATAAACAACTTAGAAACAACAAGACATATTACGAAGATTTTACCTCTTCCTTTGTTCTTCTTCTTCCATAAACCTCCATCACCATGGTTGCTTGACTTTATACAAGAACATGAAGAACATCATAAATTCTAGCTTCTCATATTTGAACCTTAGAAACCCTAGATTTTTCCCATAACCGTTCTTACTACAAGTCTCTCTTCTCAAATAGATTTTTCTTCATCATCAATCATTGTAGGACACAATGGTTGTAACCCTTACCCCTTGTTAAAAGATTACCTAGATGATGATTATTCTTTACCATATAATCCTTCTTATATAGTACTTACATCCTTGCTCCCCAAGTCTTAAAACTCCTAAAAATAGTTTTATACCTTAATTAGGAAACCTAAAAAACTCAAACTAGGAAACCACATAACTTAGAAAACCACCTAAGTTATGGTCCGGAGAATTCCGAAACTATCTTTACGGAACAAAACCCAACAAACATATGTGGCTGTGAGAAAACTATCAAACCAATTTTTTTTGGAAGACAAGCTTGCGAGGCCAGAGTAATGCCAACTTCAGTTATATGTCTATGTTTTCTTTCAGCATATCCATCTTGATGTTGTGTATGAGGACAAGAGCAAGCAATTGTGATGCCTGATTTATCCATAAATTGCTTGAACGACCCCTTCATGAGTTCGTAAGTACCATCAGCTTGAAATGATGCTACTGGATGAGAGGTTCGCATTCATTGTCTTGAAGTGTTGAAAGCATACCAAACTCTTTGTTATGTCTTTCACTGGAAAGATCCATTGGAACCTACTTAGATGAGATAGATAAGAGGAGGGACCCTTGATATCACAGTGAAGTAACTCAAGTGGAGTTGTAGCTGATATGTTAGATTTGAGGAATGAAAGTTTTTTTCTCTTTTCCAAGCTGATAGGAGTGACATAATAATCAAGTTTTTCATATGAAAAAGATATGTGGTTGTTGTGATTGAGAGTTTGAATAATTTTAGAAGCTGGATGTCCCAATATCTTGAGCCAGGTTGAGGGTGATGCAGTAATAGACACTAGAGCTTAGGAGAGTGTAAAGTTGAGATAGTTGGTTGGATGGGGTATCATTTTTTTCCTATAATACTTTCATTAAGGGTTTGATGTGTATCCAAGTATGTTATCTCAAAACCCCAGGGAACCAATTGAGCAGTTATCTTTTTTGGTAAACACACAACCAAATATGAGATTTCGTGTAAGATAGACCCACAAATCAAGGAAATGGGTATATGGTAGCGATTTTCCACCATCACTGTTTCAGAACCAGTATATGTAGAAGAGTTCAATAACAAAGATGCATCACAAGTCATATGACTAGTGGCTGCTGAATCAGGTAATCAAAAAGGTGCAACATGAAAGGTTGAACGTTCAAAGATATATGAGGAGTTGACCTGGATAATTTTTTTTTTTAATATGTTGGATTGGGTTGTTGAATGATAAGATTCTGAGAATCCTATTATAATAACCGCAATCACACGGTGTCTACAATGCAGACAACGGCAAGTACGGGTCAAACCAACAGGGAGCGGGGACAATAATGCAATTAATATCTCAATTAAACTAATCATAAATAATATTTTTGGATTTTTCAGAAATTCTAATGAACGAGCAAATAATAAAATAAACTAAACTAATAAAACAACTAAGTGAAACATAATAGGATAAGCAGAGAAAGTCGGTAACCAGGGTTACTATTTCTATTTAATTACTGAAGTGAAACATAACTCCAGAATATTTATCTATTGTTCGTTCTATAGACATCACCTATTATGTGTATTAGAGTCGCAAATGTCACTGGGACACCCTAAGCATGGCGCATCAAAAACTCTAAGTCTCAGCATACACCGTCTAATTGTGTTAGCGAGAAGATTATACGAAACTAATTATAAGTTCACAAATACTACCTGGTTATTCTAAGCATACCCCATCTAAGAATTTAACCCAAACATGAAATATCAAATAAGTAGACAAATATATTTTCTATCTTATTAATTATGCGCATAGGTTACTGTATTGTACAGAACCGGTGAAGCAAAAACTAATTTTATCATTTAAATCAATAAATCAAAATCAAGAATTAATCTATCCAAATCATAATAGTCTGTACCAAATAATTCAATTTAATTGGTCTAAAACTTTTAGTGGTTTCAACATAAATCCTAGCTACAAATTAATTAGTAAGACATGGGATTGAGTTTCTCAAAACCCATAAAAATAATTAAGAGAAAGATATAAAGATTTCACTGTGTTATTGGAGATTGATCCCTTCCTCTCTTTCTGTACCAGAGACAGCCGCCACCAACCAGACAACCCCTGCCCTCCATATCTAATCTCTTCTCCGCCTCAAATACCCAGAAGACCTCTTCCCCTCTCCCCAGAAAGAACTAATCAGAACTTTTCCTTTCATCTCCTTACGTCAATCCTTCACCTGCCTCTAATCTCTCTCTCCTCTTTTTTCTTTCACTGATACGCCTCCCACATATCACCTCTCACTGAGCAGAGCGTGTACCCTCCTCTCACGCCTCCAACCCTCTTTCTTCACGCACAATCAGTTTTTTTTCTCCCTCACCTTTTTTCTCTCTCCTATGTATCACCACTTCTCTCTCTCACCTTTCTCTCATCGTACAACAACCTACTCTACTCACTTCAATCCGTTCAATCCCTTCCCTCTCCCAATCAATCTCTCAAATTAGCCTTCTATCCACTCTCCCTCTCTCCGCCACCCAAGAAAGAACATAAAACCTAAAAAGAAAAATCTAAAAGAAAAATCTCTGCATCTCTCCAACATCTCTTTCTTTTATACTCTTTCCTCACTTCACCACGTGTGACCATGTGCTAGTTTAAAAGAAAGTCAGTTGCGCCTCTTTCTTTGCCACCACAAAACCCAACCAGACAACCTCTGTAGGTAGCAACTTTAGGTCTTCTTTATCTCATTTCCCTTTCATACTTTTCTTCACTCCACCTACTCTTAGCCAACAGTCCTATTAATTCACTTTATGCTCACTTTTATTTTATTGTTTTCCGCGCCCAGAAGAAAAGCAACTCTACCAGCCAATCTTAATCCAGCCATATTTTCTCTCTCGGTGGTATTGATATCCGGGTACCACTGATAAATGCAATTTCATCCATGTTTATTCGCAACATCGGGTTTTCGATATAATACCTATAGAAACACAAAAGTAAAAGTATTATCATAAAATCAAGTACTAGTAAATATAAATTAGTTGGTAAAAATGTATAAATTAAGCGTCTATCATTGAACACTGTTTATCGAGGCAATGTATCTATAATTACATTGACTAGCAGAGTGACCAGTTTTCTAGCAAATCTGGCATTCTATAACCGAGTAGTCAATAAATTGGAAGGGGTGTATCATACTTCATGGGTTTATCAGATCTGAAGGTTTTAGCACCAGATTTTGAGGTACCAGATGGAAAGTTCTTTTGGTAAAAAATGCTAAAGGGGTTACAGATTCAAGAGTCACTATTGTTTCCAGATGTTGATCTTTAACCATTGTTCATGGGTTATCATATTGGATTTTAGATCGACAAAGGAAAGTGGGTTATCACGATTCTGTATGGCAATGAAAAAAATTTCACAGTCCCCACCAAGTCCATTAAGCACATACATAACCAAATCACGATTTGTTACACGTTCATTTATAACAGCAGAGATTCAGAAATACTTTTAACCTCCTGTGGAAATTCAAGAATAGATCTAAATCTACGTTTTACAGTTTGCAGTTGACCTCGAAACACATATATACGAGTAGAAAATTGATTTGAAAATTCCTTGGCAAGGTATGACCAAACTTCACCAGCAGTATTAGTGCATCCCAATACAGAGCAGGAAAGTGAATCTGAGAAATTTGAGTTAAGACAACTATTGACATAGAGATCCCACACACTTTCGCCATTTGAAATAGGTTGGATTTGGAGTATCAACTTCATTTACTTTTATGGATTGAGGTGGTTGGGTAATAGAACCATCAATGTACCCAAATAAATCTGTATTGATAGGGATTGATTCCATCTGATTTTTCCATACAAGATAATTTGTTTCATCCAATTTAGTGGAGATGAAATGGGTGGTTTTTTTAAATGGAAAAAATGTAGTGATTTCATACTGTAAAGGTGAGGCGAAGTATTTGATGTAGTAGCTATTGAAGAGAAGTTATTGAAGGTGATTACTGATGGTTACTGGTGGTTGAAAATAAAATTGTTAGTTAGGTGGCAGCGAAAGCAATATCGAGAACAAACCTAAAAACGAGGTTGTCCTTAAAGGATTACTCCTCATGATACCATGACAGAATGTTAACTGAAGTAAGAGTAGTTGTATTAAGTGTTTTGGAAATATGATAGACTATCCTTATATAGGCAGATAACCCTAATACAACATAAAGGAAAAGATAAGTAACATCCATCTTACACCCTAATACAATAATAATTAAAACAGTAAAGTATTCCATGTGACGCTATACCTTTAATATAACCTATCTCCAGTTCATGTATCAAAATCTACTTCATAATTCATAATGTGTCTTATGATTAAAAGATGCACCGGCCCATTTAAAATTTTTCTTTCAAACAAACAAACAAAAAAAGAATTATCATTGGGACCAAGACATATGTAATATCACATATGAAAACAAAAAGATTTCAACTTGCTGACTCTCTCTCCTAATTAACATTACATTATGATGTCTCCATTTATTATTTTTCTAGTTGTAGGTTTAGTTTTACTAGTTTAGTTCTTGTTTATCTTTATTTTGTGTCAATTCCTTTTTTAGGGTTAGTTTTGTGTAGTTTTCATGCCGTTTTCTGGCTTCTCCATGCGATTTCCGATTTTTTTTTTTATTTCTTTGCACCTTTTTGGTATTCTTTTAAAACTTTTGGGATGATTTATCAAGTCGGGATGAGTTGATTGATGAATCTTCCGGGGGACTTTTGAAGCTTAAGAAGAAATAGATGTATGGTTTGGGGATTTGTTATCAATCACTAAAGAAAGGACAAATCACTTCCTCTTCATGAAAGCACATCTTCTTGAGGAAAAAACTTTATCAAAATGGTTGGAGGTCACTCCTAACACAATTTTTTCTCCGATTCACTAGTCTTCTTCAAATAACAAAGTTGATGCTTCAACAATACTCCGATCTTTCTCTTCTCAGTTTATTTATTTGGCATTATTTGTTGCATTTTGTTCATTGATGCTAGGGCGTGGTCCTTGTAATTTTGTTTTAGTTAAATGAATAAGATTTGGGGCTTATTAGCAAAAAAAAAAAAATTAAAAAATGTCACGTAGCCCTAAAAAAATGGCACGTAACCTAAAATAATCATAATAAGTGAAAAAAAAACTAAGGTGACCATCCTTAATATATAAAATCTCCTCCCATATTATTACTTATAAATAAAAACCATTTGAAGTTAAAATGAGACAAAAACTCCATTTCCTTTTGTAATGTTTAAATTCAGTTTTTATTACTTTTTAAAATACCATTCCTATCATTCTGTTTTAACCATCGGGTTCTTCTTCTTATTATTATTATTCTTCTCCTTTCTTCTTCTTCTTTCTTTCGCCTCCTCCTCCCCACCACCATCACCACCAGCAGCAACAGTAGCTTCGCCGCCACCAAACTAGTGAGAAAAGATATATCGGTAGCAACATCACTTCCTTCTCCTCCACCAACACCTCTTTCTCTTTATATTTTACTTTTATGTTAACCAACAATAGCCCCGTCACCCATATATGCCACTAACATCACTCGTGTTTCCTTCACCAATACCCTCAACACTTCCTTCTCTTTTTATGTCTAGATTTTATATCAACAACACCTCCTCCTCCCCCATCGCCTCCTCCTCTTTATCTTTTCTCCCCACCACTACATGTCCAAATCCACCACCAACAGCACCTCCTCCTCCTCCTTTTATCCTCTACAAATATCACCAATACCTCCAGATCATCATCAAAAAATAATGATACATCATCATTGTCGAAATTAGGGTTTTTTATTGGTAAAACGTCCGAAATATGATAAAACCAAATTTGGTTTCATGAAATTTTACAAAAACTAAACAACGTTGAAACCAGTGTTTGTGTGGGTGGAATGTCTGAAAAATGATGAAACCAAATCTGGTTTCATCAAATTTTACAAAAACTAAACAACGTTGAAACCAATTTTTGTGTTGGTGAAATGTCAGAACCAAAACAATGATGAAACTTCTTATGGTTTTATCATATTTTTTCATCTGGAATAAGGTGGAACCAAATAAATGATGAAACTTTTTTCGGTTTCGTCATTTTTTTCATTTGGAATAAGGTGGAACCAAATAAATGATGGAACTTTTTTTGGTTTTATCAAATTTTAGAAAAACTAAACAACGTTGAAACCAATATTTTTGTTTGTGAAATATCAGAAAAATGATGAAACTAGATTTGGTTTCATCTGATTTTTGCCTATTTTTTTATCGTGAAACCAAAGTTTTGTGGTGAAACAATACGTTTATGTTGAAAATCAAATTTGGTTTCAACTAATTTTTTCCTAGTTTATTCAATTTGGTGCATTTGGTTTCTTCGTTGAAGTTGTGTTGGTGAAATGCCAATTTTATGTTGAAACCAAATTTGGCTCCATCATTTTTCTGCCCAATTTTTATTGTTGAAACCAATGTTTAGTAATATGGTAAGTTTTTCACGGTGGCATTGCTGGGTTTGTGGTGGTGGTGTTGATGATAGTGTTGGTCGGTGGTGGTGTTTGCCGGTTGATGGTAGTGGGATAATGCTGGTGTTGGTGTTGGTGATGGAAGTGGTGTTGGTTGTTGGTGGTGGTTGGTGTTGGTTCTGGTTTTCGTTGTTGTTGCTGGTGGTGCTCGTTGGTGGTGGACTTGGTGGTTGTTAGTGGTGCTCATTGATGTTGATGTTGATGTTGAAGTTGGTGTTGGTGGTGAAAGTGGTGTTGGTTGTTGGTGTTGGTTGTTGGTGGTGGTGGTTGGTGGTGGTGGTGGGTGTTGGTTCTGGTTTTCGTTTTTGCTGGTAGTGGTTGGTAATGGTGCTCGTTGGTAGTGGACCTGGTGGTTGTTAGTGGTGCTCGTTGGTGGTGGTGGTGGGTGATGACGTTGCTGGTTGGTGGTGCTCGTTGGTGGTGATGGTTGGTGCTGCTGTTAGTTGGTGGTTGGTAGTGGTGGTATTGTTGGCTGATGATGGTTGTTGTTGGTTGGTGATGGTGAGTTAGTGCTGGTAGTGTTGGGGTGATGAAAAATAATAAAGATTAAAAGTGGAATTGATTTTTATTTTTGTTGGATTAAATTAATCTAAAAGATAGTTTAGATAATTTATTTAAATAGGGTTTTTATTTTATTTTGTTTTAAGGAGTTTTGATAGTAAGAGGTATATGGTAGTCAGGTTTTAACCCACAAAGTACAAAATAATATCTTTATTACACACCTAAAATGTGCCATACGTAATTAACATTACATTATATTGTCTCCATTGCCTTTATTTTTTTAGAAAATATATCCCACGGTCTCCCATGTCTAGCGTTAGATGGCATCTATCTAACCGTTAATTGGTTGAGATTTTTGTTTGGTCAGTCCTGCCAAATAAACGCTAGGCTCAGAAAGAATTCTTGGTGGAGATAGTTTGAGGTCTAAATTACACTCGGAGAACTCCTGAACTTTTCTTGATTCTTTTTTTTTATTGAAAAACCATTGTAGAGAGACAGTGTGTGTGGGAGAAATATTTCGAGGCATGGCATCTCCAGCAACATGGAGATGGTCATTGAAACCAAGAAAAACAAGCACAGATTCTACATTAACCCTTTATTCCACTTGCAATCCTTCAAGTTTTTCCTTCATTAACCGAAATCTAACATCAAGAACAACTTATCGTACTAATTTCTCATTAGATCATAATTCTTCTTCTTCTTCGGATGAGGTTCGTATTTCGTCATATACAACTGATAATGAAATACTGAAAAACAACAAAAAGAAGATTAATTGCAGTAAAAAATCGATTCAAGTTGAGATAGAATCTGTTGATTCGAATTCCTCCCTGATTGAAGAAATTTCAGTAGAGGAAAAGGTGGAGAAGAAGAAGAACGAGTCATCACTGAATCTACCTCGGAAGTCATTATTTGGGAAACAAAAGCCTCTATGGAAGAGAATTTTCTTTGCATCTAAAAAAGTTAGGAGTATCATATTACTCAATGTCATTGCTGTTATCTACGGTATGTGTTCTACTCTTCTCCCTTCCATCAATTTTTGTTTTGTTAAAATTGTTTTCATTTGTGTGGATTTTCAGTGATATTTTAGGGACTTCGGATTTAGGGTTTAGGGTTTTGTTCCCAATTGTGTCAAAAAATGATGTGCTAAATAGTTCAATTTCTGATTTTGCTACTTTGCACATTTGGTTATATTAGTTAGCTTCCTAGACATGAGATTACAATCAGACCCTGCATATGCCTTGCTAGTAGAGTGGTGAAATCGTAGGATGTTGATTTTATACCAATGACCAGATTTTGAAACTCTAGCCAGCATCCTTATTCCTGCTGACAAACCACCAAAAGGATTACAGTCAAACCCATGTCAATCATGTAGAACCAAAACTGTTACTAAGTAGTAGTTATCTAGTGCACGTAGGTTTATGCATTTCCTTTTAGTTCGTGCCATTGACACTGAATTTCTATTCATTGATTACAATGTTGAAATATTTTTCTTAATATGATATTTCAGCAAGTAATATACCAGTTCTCAAAGAAGTTGAAGCTATTGTGGATCCATCAACCTTCACGGTCGTGCGTTTTACTCTGTCTGCAATCTTTTTTTTGCCGTTTGTCGTTCGAGCTAGTGGTGATTCTGAGACCAGAACAGCTGGGTTAGAGTTGGGGGTTTGGGTCAGTTTAGGGTACCTTATGCAAGCTCTTGGTTTAGTAACATCAGATGCTGGACGGGCATCGTTTATTACCCTGTTCACGGCAAGTTGAATTATGGCATTCCTATCTTCATTTGTTCTAATGTTTACTTCATTATTATGTGCTATACTTATAGTTCTCAAAGAGAAAGCTTACTTTGTTGGAACCATTGTCTTGATTTCTGCAGTTAATTGTGGTGCCGTTGCTTGATGGTATGTTAGGGGCAATAGTGCCTGCGGTCACCTGGATTGGAGCTCTCATCTCCATTGTTGGGGTCACTTTGCTGGAATCTAGTGGCTCTCCACCAAGTGTAAGGAATGCATGAGTACTTTTGGCCCTTTGGGTGATTTTTTCATGCATATAGTGTTATGTATAAGGTACAAAATGAAGAAAGCATGAGAAACAGGATCTGTATGAAAGGAGGATCTCGTTATCACAATTTGCTAACAGGTAAGTCTCGCAAAGTTCACTTTGTGAATAATGAATAATCTATTTTCAGGTTGGCGATCTATTGAACTTCTTGAGTGCGGTGTTTTTTGGTGTTCACATGCTTAGAACAGAACATTTTGCAAGAAGTACTAAGAGGGATAATTTCTTACCGCTCCTTGGATATGAGGTTAGCTCCTATTTATTAAAGTACTTATATTCTGCCACCTAGCGGATCGTGGGGTGAGAATTCATATTCTGAGCAGTATTCGTATTCATTCAGGTTTGTGTTGTTGCTATCTTCTCAATAATCTGGTATTTCGTGGGAGGCTGGATCGGTGACACACTTGAATTGGACCCTGGATCATGGACATGGCCTGTGGTGCGCTATTGGTTGGTCAATTTCCCATGGATACCTGCAATTTATACTGGCGTTCTTTCAACTGGGGTGTGCTTATGGGGAGAGGTATGGTTTCCTAGTTTCCTCTTCTTCTTTTTATTACATTCAAATTCATGATCTGCCCTCTATATTTAACAATAAGAATACTCTGCTTCTTTTTTTAACTTCTTATGGAACTTGAATTTCTTTATACAGATGTCAGCCATGCGTGACGTATCAGCAACAGAAGCAGCAATCATCTATGGTTTGGAGCCACTCTGGGGTGCTGGTTTTGCATGGTTTCTCTTAGGCGAAAGGTGGGGCATCA
Organism: Papaver californicum; assembly: GCA_023531435.1. NCBI lineage: Eukaryota > Viridiplantae > Streptophyta > Magnoliopsida > Ranunculales > Papaveraceae > Papaver > Papaver californicum. The sequence continues at coordinate 1,441,732 of JAJJMC010032716.1, read as the reverse complement.
CTGGATGGATTGGGGCTGCTCTTGTACTGGGTAAGATGACTTTTACCTTAAATTCTCTGATTGTATTTTTATGCCTTTTTAGTCCATAAAGCAAAATTCTAACTTGGAACTAGATAACTTTTAAGGTATGGATAGTCCACACTTTTGCTCTGTTGAATTCTGACACATGAACTGTTTTAACTTTGAGGTGAATCTCTTAGGTTAAGTAGAGCCATTACCATACATAGATTAGACGTTAAGCAAAGAGACAGAAAAGCTATAATAAGATTAAAGACTACTACTGGATCCACAAGTTTTCTCGAGACCATTGAACTGCCATCAGTTTCATTTTCGCGTTATTGCTAATGTAATGATGTCTTAAATATTTTAGTTGGACTATCAATTACTTTTTCCATTGTGTTTATTTTTGTGTCTGGCTGTGTAAGTTGACTATTTAGTCCCATTTGTCCCTAAATTTAGTGATTTAGCACTTCACTGACTGATCTATTTAGCAAATCACTTACTAACCAGTCACCTCTTCTATCTAATTTAAAATGTAAATATCATTTCGTTTAAATTATCTTCTCATTAGTTGTAACAACTTTTAATTAGTATGAAAGAGTTTTCTTTTATTAAAAGTAAAAAATAAAAATCATCTCATTTTGAGTAGATTTGATTATTTTTAAGATTAGATAATAATTTCCTTTTGTTGGGATTATTTTTGAATGATGCGATAACAAATAACAAAAACTCTTATATTTTTCAACCCATTTTTAGGAAAGATTTAGTAACTGTATTCTTAACGTGAGAATCTTTTTGTCAATCTAAAAGTAAATGATGTGTATCGTACTTTCTCTGTTGTAGGTGGTAGCTTAACAGTGCAGATATTTGGCTCAGAATCTCCCAGTAAAGCTAGAGAAAATGAAGATGATATTGATAAGCTACTGCTTTCAGATAAAGGGAAGAGTTTCTCCCCCTCACCAGTTGTTGTTACCACCACCACCAGAAAAAAGAATGTCTCGGATTTCTTGAAGAAGTTGAAGAAGTAAGCTCCAGAAACCACTAGTAGTAAAGTAGATTCTTATCGCCTTCCATTCAGTGAAGGTTGAGAGAGGCTGCGAGTTCGACCTCCAGGGGCTTCAGTCATGATACTTATATAATAGATCTTGGGCAATCTTGTGATGTATATTTTATTTTATTTTGAGCCGTGGGGTTTCTACTTCTCAAAATTCAAATTATTCTTAATCCAAATGTGAATCATTCGATGGATCTTCTCATTGGATATTTTTACGGAATTATACTCGGTCAATCTATCATTATTTCCCTAAATCACCAAAAGTAAACAGCAGTACGAATGACAAGAAAAATAAAAAAAATTACACTTAATTCCGTTCAACTAACTTAACTCAGTCTTATTTTGTGGATGTTCATATCAAGATCCACGTCATGTCGGACATGGAGCTGGGTCTTATGGTTAGAAAGCTTTGAACGACAAAGCGTTTAAGGGGTTACCGCAGTGTCACGGGCTAAAATCTTAGACTAGATCGTGCGGCACTTGAACTCTTCAAGTAAGCCTAAAAGAACTTGGAAAGGTAAGAGACTTAGAGATTTTAAGTGGTATTGTATTGATTATTGAAGAGAGAGTATTACAATGCTTGAATGAGCTATTGGTGGATGAAATGAGCAAATGAGCTCCCCACCTTATATAGATGCTATGGAGGGTTCTAGAATATGGGAATATTCTAGAATATTCTACCACTATCTTAAATGTACAAGGAATATACAAGGGAATATTCTTATCCAAGAATATTCTAGAGCTTCTAGGTTCTTCCTATGGACCTAGACTCTTGTCATGGGTCGGCCCAATATGTGGGAAATGGGCAGGCCGTGACATTCTCCCCCACCTATTCTCGCGACGTCCTCGTCGCGGCTTGATTGTGAAATTGGTCGATCGCATCCTTGAATTGCCATAGAGACGCCTCGGGCTCCCACGTTCCTTCTTGTATGGATGCATCTTTCCATTTCACTAAGTATTCCTTGCATGGCGGCACTCCCCTTCTTCGAACCATTCGTTCGGCTAATATCTCATCTATCGCTTTGTCAAAGGAAGCCGCAATCATGGGTGGTGCGCGAGTTGATACTCCTCGGCTCTCGTCTTCCTCATCCTTGTTGAACGCCTTTAAGTTGCTCACATGGAAGACGGGGTGAATCTTCATCTTTGTCGGGAGCTCGACTCGGTAGGAAGCTTTGCCCACTTTGGCTAGCACTTCGAACGGCCCTTCGTACTTGCGTAGCAAGCCTTTGTGTAGCGGCCGAGTATACTTGAATTGTTGGGGCAAGAGCTTGATAAACACCATGTCGCCATCTTGGAACTCTACATGTCGCCTCTTCTTATCCGCCCACTTCTTCATCTTCTTAGTCGCTTTTATCAATTGGGCGTGCGCGAAGTCCCTTTGTTGCTGCCAATCCTTCGCGGCCTTGTATGCTCCGGGGCTAGCACCTGCATAAGAAGTGGCTAGAGTACTTGGCGTCAAGGGTTGTTGGCCGGTTGCAAGCTCGAAGGGACTCTTCCCTGTAGACTCCGAACGTTGTAAGTTGTAGGAGAATTGGGTTATGTCAAGCAACTTCGACCAATCTAGCTGATTGGCACTAACATAGTGCCTAATGTATAGTTCCAACAAAGCATTCACCCGCTCGGTTTGCCCATCAGATTGAGGGTGAAAGCTTGTTGAGAAGTTGAGCTCCGTACCCATCAGCTTGAAAAGCTCCGTCCAAAATTTTCCTGTGAAGCGAACGTCTCGATCGCTCACGATGTTTTTCGGAACCCCCCAGTACTTCACCACATTTTTGAAGAAGAGCTTGGCCGCCTCTTCCGCCGTACATCCGGGCGTGGCTGCTGCAAATGTTGCATATTTGGTGAACCTGTCCACCACTACCATAATTGTGCCAAACCCATCCGACTTGGGTAAGCATGTGATGAAGTCCATTGAGACACTCTCCCATGGTCTCTCAGGAATAGGTAACGGCTCTAGCAGTCCGCCAGGCTGCTTTTGCACCACTTTATCTTGCTGGCACACAAGACATGTCCGCACATAAGTCTCAATATCGTCGCGGAGTTGTGGCCAGAAGAATTTCTCATGCACAAGGGCTAATGTGCGATGAGTGCCGGGATGACCTGCCCACCGAGAATCATGGCATTCCTTGATGATGTCTCTCCGCAAGTTGTTCCATCGCGGCACGTAGACCCTCCTTCCTGTGGTGAATAGTAAGCCATCCTCGATCCAAAACTTCCTTGTTTTGCCGGCTTTGGTGAACTCTACCAAACTTTTTGCCGTTGGATCTTGGCTTAACCCTTCCTTCACACGGTCCATCAATGTGCTGCTAGCTTGCGTGAGATTGGCAAACTCGGCTTTTCGGCTAAGTGCATCCGCGACCACGTTTTCCTTACCCGGCTGGTACTCGAGATCATAGTCGAATTCCGCAAGGAAGTCTTGCCACCTAGCTTGCTTCGGGCTTAACTTCTTTTGTGATTGGAAGTAGCTCGTCGCAACATTGTCCGTCTTGACTATGAACTTCGATCCGAGAAGGTAGTGTCTCCATACTCGCAAGCAATGAACTACCGCTGTCATCTCCTTCTCTTGAACGGTATACCTTCTCTCGGCATCGTTCAGCTTGCGACTCTCGTACGCGATAGGATGTCCCTCTTGCATCAGCACCCCTCCTATCGCGAAGTCTGACGCGTCCGTGTGCACGTCGAACGGAAGGCTTGGGTTGGGAAGTTGCAAGACTGGCTCCTCGACTACCGCTTGCTTTAGCTGCTGGAACGCCTCTTGGCATCGGCTTGTCCACTCCCAAGATCGCCCTTTCTTTAGCAAATCCGTCAGCGGGGCTGCCTTCTTTGAGTATCCTAGGATGAATCTTCGATAGTAGTTGATGAGGCCTAGGAATGATCTCAATTCCGGCACTTTGGTAGGGGCTGACCACTCTTGGATGGCGCGGACTTTGGCATCTTCCATCATGAGCTTTCCGCTACTGATCTTGTGACCTAGGAAGAATACTTCTCCTTGGGCAAAGGAGCACTTCTCCTTCTTCACGTATAGGTTGTTTTCCTTTAATGCTTGGAAAACAATCTGTAAGTGCTTCTCGTGCTCTTCCAAGGTCTTGCTATAGATCACGATGTCGTCGAGATAGACCACCACAAACTTGTCCAAGTATGGGTGAAATATCGTGTTCATCAAGGTGCAAAAAGTAGCGGGGGCATTAGTTAAACCAAAAGGCATTACAAGGAATTCGTAAGCCCCATACCTCGTGACGCATGCCGTCTTTGGCTCGTCGCCTTCCGCGATCCGCACTTGGTAGTATCCCGACCGCAAGTCTAACTTTGAGAAGTACTTCGCTCCTCCAAGTTGATCGAACAAGTCTGCGATGAGCGGTATGGGATACTTGTTCTTTATGGTCACCTTGTTGAGCGCCCGATAGTCGATGCATAGCCGCATTGCTCCATCCTTCTTCTTCTGGAACAGTACCGGCGCTCCGTATGGTGCTTTTGATGGTTGGATGTAGCCCGCATCCAACAAGTCTTTGAGTTGCTTCTTCAATTCAGCCAACTCTGGTGGAGACATACGGTAGGGTGCTTTCGCGGGAGGCTTAGCACCAGGCTCAAGCTCGATTGCATGATCAATCTCCCGTCTAGGCGGCAACGTCTGAGGAAGCTCCTTTGGCATCACGTCCGCAAACTCGCCGAGGACCTTTGTTATGGCTTTTGGAACTTCCTCCCCTTGGGTCGTTGGTGTTTCTTCCTTCATTGTCGCTATGAAGGTCACTTCCCCCTTCTTAAACCCTTTGGAGAGTTGTAATGCCGAAAGCACCGTGCTCTTCTTCTTTTCCTTGGTTACCGGTATAAGGTGAGCCGATTTATCTCCAAGTATGCACAAGGAGTCGAATGGTGGCATGGGAATGGCCCGTTGAGCGCTCATGAATTCCATGCCTAGCACCATGTCGAAGTCATCCATGGGGATTACCGAGAAGTCGACCGGTCCAGCCCACCGGTCAAGATGCGTTTCCACGCCACGAGCCACACCTTCTAGTGGCCTTGCATCCGAGTTCACTGCCTTCACGGTGCCTCCTCCTTTAGTAAACTTCATACCTAGCCGCAGTGCTTCCTTCTTTGACACGAAGTTATGTGTAGCACCTGTATCCACTAGGGCGCGAGAGGCCTTCCCATTCACTTGGACGTCCACGTACATAAGCGTCTTGTCCGTGCTTGTGGCTTTTTCCGCCTTTGCCCGGACACTGTTTAGCATTCGGAGTGAGCTCACCACGGAGTCTCGTTCCTCCTCCGATCCACTATCCTCCATCAATGCCGTAAGCTTACCCTTCTTTGGGCAATCTCGGACCTTATGGTCTCCTTCACATAAGAAGCAAGAGAAAGATGGTTTACCTTTATCTTTACGCTCCGGAGCTTTGTCCTTCCACGAAAGGTATTTCTTTGGTGCATGTTTGTCCCTATCTTCTCTTGCTTCCCCACCTTTGGCATAATGGCCCCTTGAAGTTCGCCTTTCTTCCGAGCTGGTACTCCTTGAAGCCTTCGATCTTTCTTCGAAACTTGGCCTTTCGACCAAGGTTTCGGCTACGGCAATCGCTTCCGTTAGAGTTTGGACGCGGCGACGATCAAGCTCTTGCTTTACCCATGGCTTTGCTCCACACAAGAAGTTGAAGAGCTTCTCTTCCTCAGATAGGTTGGGTATCTCTAGTAGCAAGTTGGTATACGTCTCGGTATACTCTTTGGTTGTACCCGTTTGACGAAGGTACTTCAACTTTGCTCTAGCCTCGTAAGCCGCGTTCTCCGGATAGAAGTATTTCTTAAGGTCGGCTTTAAAATCTGACCAAGTAGTGATAGTAGCCATACCTTGTTGGATTTCTTGGCTTCGGAGCCTCTACCATGCCAATGCGTTTTCCGTGAGGAACACCGTGGCTCTCTTTATCTTTCTCCCATCATCCTCCATCTCTAGGTGTTCGAAGTACCTTTCGCAACTCCATATGAAGGTGTCTATCTCTTTCGCGTCTCTCTTACCATTGTATGGTGTCGGTTTGGGAGCATCCTCTCTTGAGAGTTTGCTTGGTCCTTCGTGCATGGCTTGATTTATAGCCGCCCTCTTGCACAGTACCAACTCCCCTTTCACCGTCTCCAACTCTTGCTCGACCGATAGCAGCTTGGCCTTCACTTCCTCCACGCTATCATCTATTGCGTCTTGGATTCGAGCCTCCACGTCCATCCGGATACCATCCACCGCCTTGCTTATGACCTCCTCGAATGTTTCTTTCCACCCTTCAAGAGTCTCTTTTGTTAGGAACTCTTCTTCGGCGCGCATAAGGAAATCGCTCACCCGCTTTTCCATACGCGACATTCTTGTCTCAAGACTTGATGTCATATCCTTGGACTTGCCCCTTTTCTTGGCCTGGTCGACACCCTTATCCATGGTGTTGTTGTTGCTATTGTCGTCAGCCATTCTCGAGTTTGAAGCTTCGCTCTGATACCAACTGTCACGGGCTAAAATCTTTGACTAGACCGTGCGGCACTTGAACTCTTCAAGTAAGCCTAAAAGAACTTGGAAAGGTAAGAGACTTAGAGATTTTAAGTGGTATTGTATTGATTATTGAAGAGAGAGTATTACAATGCTTGAATGAGCTATTGGTGGATGAAATGAGCAAATGAGCTCCCCACCTTATATAGATGCTATGGAGGGTTCTAGAATATGGGAATATTCTAGAATATTCTACCACTATCTTAAATGTACAAGGAATATACAAGGGAATATTCTTATCCAAGAATATTCTAGAGCTTCTAGGTTCTTCCTATGGACCTAGACTCTTGTCA
>JAJJMC010032716.1:1378882-1434476 GCA_023531435.1 Papaver californicum | reverse complement strand
CTTGTCATGGGTCGGCCCAATATGTGGGAAATGGGCGGGCCGTGACAGCAGGCATGCTTCATTGTTTAAAGAGTCTAATATAAGCATATGTATCGCACGTGTGTTCTCACTAGTCCACGTAAAGGTGGAATGTTCTTAAACCCAAAATCCAAAAGAGTTGAACAAAAGCAACACTAGATCTAAGCATATTTTGTGATCAGTTCGGCCTTGTGAACCAATTCAAAACCAGTTACTTTTTCTTTTACGACATTCAGAAATCCACAGTTCAGCAATTTCTTTGGTGCCTCAAGACATGAGCTGCCAAGTAGTTGCCTTAAAATGGCCAAACATAGTGACGATAGTCAGCCATGGCCTAGGAAATGCCTGGACACGTCCCCAGAATTTCTTGACCAAAAGAAGCAAACTGCTTATTATTGGTACAAATAACACTGCTGCCAAAGAAATTGGGTAGGATAGAAGTGCAAGTTGGAAACCCCGGAGAGATGGAGATAATAACAATTTTTTTTTTCATTTTTTATATAAGGTAGACAGAGATGTACACTTCACTTCAATAAGCAAAGTACACATGCATTAAGATCATTTAATGATCAAAATCAAAACTACAGACAGTAACTACTAAAACTATCCTACACATCAACAATCCTCCTGTTACACACGAGAGTTGAAAAGAACAAGAGACAACACTGCAATCCTCTCGAAACCTTAATAATACTTCTTCACTGCTGAACCAGACAACCTTGGGGGTAATATGTGGCAGAGGTGCAAGATGAGCGGTCGAACAAAGAATCTTCATCCTCATCTTTCACATCTTCACTGCCATCTCCTTCCTCTTTTTCTGCAACACAAACGATTTCTTGGAAACCTGCAGCTTCAAATATATAGGTTTTCACTTCTTGAAACCTTTCCTCCGAGAGAGACACCTCTGCAAGGAGCCTCCAAGCATAATTTTCAGATGCGTCGTCGTAGTCATTCTTCCTCTTCAACACTATATGTCCACTTATTTCCCACACGGCTGGATTTACTTGGGTATCAAGAAGCTCCTGACTCACTTCCCCAAGTGCTTGCTTTTCAGCGTAACACTGTACATTCAATTTGGTCAAAGAAATTAATAAAGCATTCTCAGGGAAACTAAGAAATAGCAAGAACAGTCAACAAGTATATAACCGGGGACACTTGCAAAGACAATTTTCCTGATGCATGCATGTGTAAGGAGCAAAATATGTAAAGCGAAGATTCTATTGGATATCCTCAGAGTGTTTCGATTAGTATATCATGATGGTGCCCGGGAATAGGTTCAGTAGGGAAATTAGAATATTTTAGACTAAACTAGACTTATAGGCTATACACATCGTGTCATGGAACAAAGATGTAGTGACCATTCCACTTGAAGCATTCCCTAATTGTTAGTAGAATCCGAAATCAAACTCCTCCAAAGACAACTCACTGAACTGTTTCTAGTCAAAATATTTGGACCAGATTAACAAGGGAATTTGGGTCGGAGAAAGGAAGGCTTTCCAGAGCACTGCAAAAATATCCCTACCGAAGCAAATATCCAAGTTTAAACTATTTCTTGGTAACAGAATACCTATCCTAAGCTTATAATCATAAAACCCTATTTAACACAATCCATGATAAATATGCTCATATACTTGAGCTTCACTTGATTAAAATTTATGAAATATAGGTTCAAGTTGTTCTGTAATGAGCCAGGATTAACAATCACATAAGAACAAAATTGAGAGCTGTGGAGCAACATATACCTGAGGGAAGAGGAAGGTTCGGTTTCCACAATCAGAGATGAGAACATTGTATGGAATGTTGTTCTCTTGAAGAAAAATGCAAGCATTAGAGGCAACGTCGGAGAGATCTTTTAATGTGTTGCCACCCTCAAAAACAAGAGCTCTAACTGGGTAATTCAATAGCTCAGAGATTGTAACCCCATTATCTGGAAGCCCATTTGCCATGGTTATCTTCTGAGTAGGAGCCTTCTCAACAGGGAAGGGCATCGATAAGTAATACGCCTGTATTACGAACTTAAAAATTGTCAGACAAAGAAATAACCCAAATGACAACGCTAAGGAACAGTACTATTTACGGGTACTGGTTATAGAGAGAGGAAAACAAACACTTACCTGGAAGTGGAGATGATTGATTGTTGCAAAGGCACCCAAACTGTTAAAACCCAATCTGAAAAAGGGGTTTGCTGCTTCTTTTGCCATATGAAGAGCTAACAAAAAGCTCTCATGGTCAATCCTTTGGGGCAAGCATTCAAGAACATGGGGAATCAGAAGCACATGCCCATACTCAATTGGACTCACCTGAAATACCAAAACAGAAACATTTTGTTCAATGGCTAATGATTGACAAAACCAAATACTTTGAGAAGCTATGGAAAGTCATGCTTACATTAATGGCGACGACACTAGGAGATATGGAATCTGAATCAACAGCTGAACTAGCATAATAATGGGTCTTTTCATCAAAACTCTGCTCAAACCTCAAAAGCACCTCTTCCTGCCCAACTTTCGTGAAGTTGAATTTGTTCCCATCAAAGGGTTGCAGTACTCGATCGACACGGAACTCTGTGGGTCGTTTCTTAAGATGACGTCCTTCATTCAATTGGGCAACAAATCCATAGTCTCCAGGAATAACCTTAGTCTCACACAGTGTTACATCATATCGGAAAAGGCCACGGCTCATTCGATCCTCCCATTGCCCAAGAATTAAGGTATCAAAGAAAGACACCTCAGGTTCCTCTCTCTCTCCTCCTTTCCCATCTCCCTTGAATGCATATAAAGGAAGCTGGGACACTGGATTTTACATGTACATATCTCAATTAGTTAAAATCGGAAGAACAACCTCAAAATACTATAAATTGCAACTTTTAACTAATACTAATCCAGTACTTAACATAAGAAATTACAAATTGTATTCATCATTCAAAATCAAAAACAATTTGTTGGGAACTTACCAGGTAAACAGCACTTTCCAAGGCAATTACGGCCACAACCAACAGTTTCAGCAGCAGAAACATCTTCTTGATAATTAGAAACAACAGTAGGAACCCTCTTAATGGTCAACATATTGTACCGAATATAATGTATTATGTACTTAGAATAAGTTAAAAATGAATTAGTAATTTAGAAAATCAAAAAGGGATTTGAAAAAAATAAGGGGGGGTTAGTTGATTGGGTTATCTGATGAGAGAATTTTTTCACCACCACCGGCAAGAAAAAGAAGATCAGAAGGAGAACCACCTTCTGACGGCAAAGCTCCTCTACCACCGTGAGGTGAAGGGTTTCTTTTCTCGATTTGCTTAGAAGATGATGATGATAATGAATGAATCAATTTTTGATTGTGGTGGAAATTCCACCCTCCGTCTCCAAATATAGCCGTGATTACTCAACTCTGTTTCTCCTTTTTCTGTTTCTCACCCCCTCTCTCTTGCTCTTTCTCTTCTAGATTTTCGAATGGATGGTATAACGAGAGAACAGGCTATTTATAGAGTTTTAATTCACTCTTGTGACCCTCGGATACGTATTATACGGTATTAATACAAGAATCTTGGGGTACCTTTTCGTATTCTTTACGGACTCTTTTTATACTTATTTTTAGTACTTGGTATAGTTGCCGCCTTGAGGATATTCGGAGTTCGTATTATATCCGGATTTTGTTTCCGAGTGGGATTTCGGCTGCCGTGTTTCTAGAGCTGGGCCATGGTGGAATTAGCTTTGCGAGTCAAACGCTGGCTACTGCCTACTGCCTAATCAATGATAAATATTTAGTAGTTTATAATTTAAATTAGTTGCTCAAGAAACTCGTGGGAAATGTTTACTGATTAAGTAAAATTTAACGCGCCGGTTTGGACCCCAGCCATCCTTATTTATTTTTATTTATTTTTTTAAAAAAGAGACTGGCCTCCAATTTTATTATTAATAATAAACCGATTTAAATCAGACGAGTTATATGATTGATTCAGGAATTTTATCAGACTTAGTAAGTTCAATGACCAGACAATATAGAATAACCAGACCACATACAATCTCAGACCTACAATATAGATACAAATCATAATTTGAAGAAGACATTTAACCATTTCATACTGATTCCTAAGTAACAGGATAAATTTAAATGACCTGGTTTGGATTGAGATAAACTCATCTAAATTTCTTAACAAATCTACATACAATGAGGTGTTAGGATCCAGAGATCCAACCAATTTTTCAGGGTTTTTTTCATAAGTATGGTAACACAAATGACAATGGTATATTACAATCCATAGATCCCATCAATAGTCATGGTTTTCATCTGAGATAAGGTGATACAAGTAACAAAGATAACCAAAATTGGTTCTTTTAAGGCGGAATCAGAGTGAATAGGTCTGAAGCTTCAACTGAATATGTTTTTTGTATTCATTTGTTGCTGGTGTCTTTGTTGTTGGTAGTGTCTTTGGTTTCTTTGTTGGTAATGGTGTCTCTAAAAATGTTCTTGTTGCTGATGTTGGAAGTTCATTGATGTTGTTGATGTTGTTCTTGATTAACTTCATCAAGATATCCCAACTGAAAATCCCTACAATCGAAACCCAAAAAAGAAAAACAAGACTAAAATCTAAAGAAGCCTTGATCAAAGAAAAAAAAACAAATGCAGTTAAGATTTGATCTTAAAATCAAACAGATCCAAACCCTAACTAAGATGTAAATGACTAAAAACAGGTAGACAAGGAGATAGAGAAGCAAAGGCGAAAGTTAAAGGGATTGAAAATAGATTGCCTTCTCAGACACCCTTACTTAGTACAACAAAAACCCCACCCACTAAAAAAACTTGGTTTAATTGGAGACTTGTAGAATTAATATGGGCTTTGAGAAATCTACCCACACTCCATTAATTAGAGGGGGTGTAAAAGGTGGTGAAAATATAAATATACCCTCACCAATAATAACTAATCCTAAAATCCTAATAGATTTAATCCACAAGTCCCCAACTCTACTACAAAATCAAAACCCAAAAACAAAAAACCTCTCATCTTTTCTTCTTCTTCTCTAACTATTCCAATTTTTTTTTTCAAAATCAATTCAAAAACTTTAATCGCCAATAACTTGTTCTACAAGCATGGCTCGTATGAAAAATGTTTAGAGACAAATAAACCCACCTAGAATCGTAGGGAAACTAAAAGGAAAGTTCAAGTCGAAAAGGTCCAAGAAATCAAATCGAGAAGAATCAGACAACAAAATGGTCCCAATTAAAAAGTAAGTAAACCAAAACCCATTACTCTATTTGTTGGATGTGAATGTATGTTTGTTTTTTTAAGTGTAACTCTAGACTAAAAACCGCCAAATTGCAGTTACAAGGAAAAGGTCGGCATGGTCGATCATCTTAGACCATGACGACTTTTCATATGCATGGTTGAAGTATGAAAAATCGTCATAGTTTTCTACTTTCGACCATGACGACCCTTGTTGGTTATTTTCCCTGAAGATGAAGGGTTTGTTTAGGGTCGCATGGGTTTATTTAAAATCATGACAACTTTAAGTATGTGACGACCCTTTCATAATCCATAACGACCTCATAGGAAAAAACAACTACTCTGCCCCATTTCAATCATAAGGGTCATCACTGTACAAATATTTTGTCATTATTGTTTTACCTTGGGTCGTTACAATCGACAATTTAGACCATGACGACTCTATGAATAAGTCTGAGATTATTGATTCTGAATTTTTGATTTTTGCGTATTTTATAATGTAGTTGTGTTAAAAAGCCAAAGAAAGGAAAAGGTAGACATGTACCCTCTCCTCCTTCTCCTGCCTTCTCTATTCCATCCGTGACTTCAAACAATGACAATAAACGAACCGAAGATGAAGTTGATGACACCAATGTTGGTGGTGGTGGTGGTGCTAGTGGGTCTAGTGGTGGTGGTAGTGATGATGATAGGGAGGATGATGAGGAGGAGGTACAAAAAGAGGCGCAAGAAGAGGTACAAGCAGGTTGACGACTCCTAATCTGACCAGTTAGGCAATTATTTTAATGGTTAGGGTCGTTGTGGTTGAAAATAACAGATTGACGACTACACTCTGATAATTTTATTCAAATTCTCCAAGCCTAGAATAGTCATTGTATATTTGAATCGACCATGACGACTGAAACTCCCCCAAATAATGACACATATTTGTCGTCATGGTATTAGCAATGAACCAACGACTCTTGAAAAATAGATCATTTAGGGAAAAATCAAGAAATAATATGTAAAGTCGTCAAGGTATGTTGGTATCGACCATGGCGAACGTAACCTACCCAAATAATGGCATATATGAGTGGTTATGGTCGACACCTATAAACCCTGACGACTATTGTATAAAATCATATAATATTTTAGAGTCGTTAGACTCGATACATTTTGACTATGACGACCTAGGTTAAAGAGGTTGACACACAACAAGATAATACATATTGTCTTATTTAGAATCTTAAGAGGTCTGCATCCTTTCATCTTCTGGACTGTATCCATTTGATGCGGTTTCAACCGGGCATAGGCAGGGTGTCCAAGAAGACTTTGGGATAAAGGATGGTTATGACGACCGTTGGGAACACTATCCAATCTTCATCGATCACCTTTATAATTCCTATTGAAAACAATCTTAAATGGGAAGTCACACTTCTTCGACGTGGTTTTGTAGACCCTCGTCTTCTTCTTCTCGTACTTGTAATTCTTTCCTTTGTGACTTTCACGTTTGCATCCTCTCTCGCATATCATCCCAAACCTCTTAAAAATGGATTGGGCATTATGAACGAACACACACATATTCTCTTTTTCCTTGGAGATAACCCATTCTTTGACCTCATTCTTACTTTCCCATGTATAGATGCACAAATTACATACTCATGAGTCGTCAACGTAAAAATATCGACCAAGACGACTTTTCTAGTATTTCAGGTTTGGTTTTTCCAGGTAAAAAGGTCGTCATGGTCGGTTTTAGCAGAGTAACGACTCCATTTACCTGAAATTTCAGGTCATTTTTTCAGTCCGAAGAGTCGTCAAATGAGTGTTTTAACAAAACGACGACCCTTTCTAGATGCTATGACGACTCTTTACCAAAAAATACCCACTCCTCTGTCCAATTTTACTTAGAAGTCGTCATGGTTTTGGAAAAACAGAAATGACGACTGTTTATAAGTTATAAGGGTCGTTAAGGTTTTACAATACGATCATGACGACCCTAGAAGCAGTACTGCGAATTTTGAGTTTGACCAATATGGTTGACTCACCCAACGACTTTTTTCTTTGAAAAACTAGTCGTTGGGTAATTAAAAACTATAAAAGGAAACCTGCCCCTTTAAAACTCATTTTCACTCTCATTTGTCCCTTTCATTTTCATTCTCACCCGTCCCTTTCAAGAACTAAATATGGTTACTCCATACACTAACGATGAAGATCTTGTCATTTTTAGAGCATGAGTTACGATCACAAAGCACGACTATGATAGAGCGTACATTACCCAAAATAACCAAGACGTTAATCAAGATATTTTATGGATCAGACATCCGATTCTTGGTGGACTCGTATGTTTATGATATTTGTGGGATTAGACGGGAAACGTAATGATAGGACGTTCAAACTCATTAAGAAAAGGTTTTTGAAGCTATTTGAACGATAGGAAGCTTTGAAACAAAAATGAAAGATGTAAAGGAAGTTCATCTTACTAAATCCAGTGTGACAAAAGTAAGTATATCAATCAATAAGTCGCTTATCAAAAATAGTTTTCAAACATACAAACTTACAATTGATTTGTTTTTTCAGTGGGTGATGGCTCTCGACAGATATGAAACTATCCATGGAAAAAAGTTTAAGCATGAGGATTGCTATCGTATTTTGGAAGAAAGTACATATGATTTCAACCTATATGATTAACAAATTAAGTGTTTAAGTGTAATGATCTGTTCTATTTCATTTCCTTTAATGTAACGCTATGAAAGATGTATGCCTTTTCAATTAAATTAGATAGTTGTTTCCTTACTTGAGAGAAGGGAGTACACGATCAAGTCCACACGATCAAGAGAAGATCACGTATAAAAACAGGAAAGTATTTTGTACGGGTTTTGGAAACACTCTGTTTACGAAAATTTTCTCAACCTCTATTAGGAAACTGAATCTGTTTGGACAAGAAGAGAAACAATATCAATATTGTTCTCAAAATAGAATCGATAAAGAAACAACCCAAAGAAATCAGAAAAGAAAAAAATTTCTTTTGGAATTTTTCATCGATGAGAATCTACCGAGAATTAGAAGAAGATATTCAAGAGATTTGGGGTTGTTTTGAAGGTGTAGTATAAATACAAGGGAGTAGAGAAGATTGAGGGAGTAGAAAGAGGATCCAGAGATCGAAAAAAATCACACAAGAAGGAGAAAATTTATGTTGCTTTCAAGAGACAACGAAGAACACGAAGAACATAAGGCTGATCAGAAGTGTTGATAGTGTGGTTAAAGCAGTCGTATTTTTACATCAACCAGAGTCCGTTCTTTCTTCCGTGTTCCTTTCTATCTTCTGTAACGTACAAAATTACCCATTTTAACGCTATAAGCATGTCAAAATTCCTGTGTACTATTATTCCTCTATTGTAAGCATCACTTGAGTTATGAAATCTATTTTTGAGGGTTTTTCTATTACAATGAGGAGCGAAACTTTATCTCTGAGGTTCTTCATTTGCATCCTCATTTTCGGCTTCATATATCAATCGATCAACGTTATATATCCAATCTAACTTAAGATTAACATAATCATCCTTGTTATTTAAAACTTCTCTAACATCAATGTTTCAACTATAATCACTCATCTCTCAAAAACCTAGGTTTTCACATTTTTTTCTCTCCAAAACCTCCAAAATCCCCTCTTCCTCTCTATTCATAAAAAAAAAAAAAAATCTCTAATTTTATTCCTAACCATAATCTATATAACTAATCTAATCTAACTAATTAACTAAACAGATCACATATTAGAACTAATCGAATAGAGACACTTTAGCCATTTATAGAAATATATGGATAAGGGGTAGGGGTTATTACTTTTGGATGACCCTATTTTGTCTTTTCCTAAAGCCCCTATTAATTCTACAAGCCCCTAATTAAGCCAGGTAAAAAAACTAAACAAAAACCCCATGTACCAATAACTGTACACTATTCTTCTGGTTAATTCAACCAAACAAAAATAAAAAATAACCTCATCCCCTAGTTAGTAACGACAAAAATTCGCCCGAACGAATCAAAATTCCGAACATAAGATTCAAACCCAAGATATATATAACCTGTTGGACAAACCTTTAACCATTGAGCCATCCTTGTGTTAGTGTTTATAATTTATATTATACATATAATTTATTCAAACTATAAATTAAATTGTAATGTTATATCATTAAAAAATTACTCTATCCGTCTTAATTTATTAGTCCGGTTTGAAAAAGTCAAAATATTAAAGAGACTGCAAACATATACAAAACTACCCCTATTAAATACTTCATTATAACTAAAATTAAAATTGAATATATTTAGTGTATAATATTATTACATTTTTACTAAAATTAAAAAAGGGAATGAAGATAAACATGAAAGATATTAAACATATTTGTTTCCTATTTCTGGAGATACTATTTAAGCTTTTTGATTTGTTTATATATCTTTTGATTTTATAACTATAAAAAGTTCAAGGGTATATTTGATAGTTTAAAGAATTTTTTTTTTTTAACAAATGAAAAGTGTTGGTTGTGTGATAGAGAAACAAATAAAATTAAATGAAGTATTTTCTTTATGATGGGAAATAAAAATAATTGAAAAAACAAATGAAATAGAAATAATTGGGAGGAGAATTTGGCACAATTTAAGTTTGAGTTTGAGATGGATATAGATTTTTAGTTGACTAAATAAAAGAAGGAGACTGATTTTTATTTGAGAAAAGAGAGGGAGAATAATTGTTATGTGAAAAAAAAGAGGAAAAAAATAAAGGGAAATCAATTTATAGATTTTCTAAATTGATTTTGGATTAAAATAAAAATTAAAAATCTAAAAAATGTATTCAATATTAAACACCCTAAAAAAATAAAAGAATTTATAAAAATATTTCAATTTCCAAAGGATGTATTCGTTGTAAAAGTGTTGCTCAATTTTTTACAAATAATTAGGAATTAAAGCAACGGATATGGACGTCACAAATTGTGCAAAGCATATGTTTGTTGCACATTCAAAAACTCGACTGTTGCAAATCCGGCAATGCTGCATAGTGAAATACCACTATCAACAGAAGATGAACACTTTTTTAGGACAGACGAAAATGGAATAGAGAACTAATAAAAAAGACGGAAGGAGTATTTCGTTATCCTTTATTACATGCCAAATTTAGAGAGTTGAATTCATATCTCTACATCGAATTATATACGTAGGCATATCGTTCAGAATTACTGTCGAACAACGAACAATTGATCATATTTTCAACCGAATTCGAATTATCTGAATTCATATAATACTCCTTTATGTATGCCGTCCTGAAATTCCCTTTGTACCCGAACTGCTAACTAGGCCCCACCTTCGATTTTTATTCTCTTCTCACCACCAACACTACCATCACCAACTCAATACCACCAACTACCAACACAAAAAACATTACTAGCACCAACTTAACACCACCAATTAGCTCCAACCACCACCAACCAGCAACACCACCACCATCCAGTGCCACCATCACCAGCATCACCACCAGCATCATCGACACCCGCACAACCACAAATCCAGCACCACCAGCAACCGACACCACTGCCACCAGCAATATCATCACCACCTCACCACTACCACCACTTAGCACCAACATCACCATCTTCGCCACCACACCAACTACCACTATCGTCATTTCCAACCAGTACTACCACCGCCAACAACCCCCATGCATCAACACCATCGCCACCACAAATACTAACACCACCATCACCATCACCATCAACAACACAACCATAATTTTCCAACACTAACCAACAACATATCCACCACCAATACAAGTACCACCAACACCATCGCCATTACCTATATCAACACTACCTTACCACTACCAACCAAACAACCATCGACACCACCACCAGCCAGGACTATCATCATTATCAACAACAACACCACCAATAAGCAAATACCACCACTAAAAACTTACCATATCACAAACATTGGTTTCAACGACAAAATTAAGTAAAAATAATTTGAAACCAAAATTTAGTTTCAATTAAAATTTATGTTTTCACCAACAAAACACGGATTCAACATCGTTTTAATTTTGTCAAAAGTTGAAACCAAACCCGGTTTTAACTTAAAAGTGCAACCTTAGCTAATCACCAACAACAATGGTTTTCAAAGACAAAAACTAGGCAAAAATCAGTTGGAACCAAATTTGGTTTCAACATGTTGGATCTGTAACAATGGAAAAAGACTAAACAGAAGAAAACTGTTATCGTTAAAATAAAATAAAATAAATGATAAACACTCTGAAGTTGATGCACACACTAGGACAGAGCCACCTGCTCAGCAAATTGTCCTTAACACAATAGTCCTCGGGTACTCCTCAAGAATGAGAGATGCTATACCCCAACAGAGGAGATGTGTCTAGGATAGAATTGCCCGTTATGACTAGTATAAGCACAATACTAGTCACCCTCTAGAACTTAACATCAATTTAGATAGAAGAAGGGAAATAAACAAACAAAGTGCACACAACAAAGCGAGAGGAGGGGAAAAGAGCTAGGGATAGTAGCCTGCTCTGGAGTAAGTTCAAATGGAGAAGAATGATTTTCTTTTATAGCCAAAACTTTGAGCAGAGAATTAATTTCGAATTAATTAAAATTAATTTCGTGCATTAATCACGGTAATTAAATTTTAAAACGTTAAGAAAATATTTTCAATAAAACAATTTAATTCTGGCCGGGTCAGACGCCCCTATATTTATAAACAAATTTATTTCGTTATTAAATTCTTTCATGAAAATCTTATATTCAAAAACGGTAAGTCTTGGTTGGATCGCAGCCTTAAGCTACGTCCGAGCACGCAGGCACCACAAGCCCGCAAGCCGCAAGCCGCAAGCGTGCATACTTCGGTGCGAAGCACCGCATATGTGTGAAAAGCAAGTGTGCACCAACTAGCCCATTGCCTTAGTCCTCCCCCAACCACAAAAGCTTCTAAACCCTAAGGGCCCTCCCTTAGTTGCAAGTTTTGTGGTAATAAAGGGAGAACTCATCTCTAGTTTCTCCAATGTGGGACTAACTAAAGGTTCTTCATTCACAAAATAGTGAAAATGATGTTTCCACCCAACAGATGAGCCAGTGTTTCTTAGTGACCCATTGGTCCTAAGATCCATTCCTACCAAGACCAATAATTCAATTTAAATTCATTTCAAGTTCATTTTCTCCAACAATCCCCTACATGAATGAAAACCCGATAAAAATCAGAAATCAGAAAGCGAGAAATACCTCTTAGGCAATAGGTGTCCATAAGGTCTTGAACCTTTTCTTAGTGATAAATTACCGGAACTACTTGATGGACAGTGCACGCGATGTCTTGAACTGCCATCGTTTGGTGTAGTTCATCAATAACTTCCACGCGAGATATCTCTCTAGGTTTTGTTAAGTTCGTGTCGTTGTGTCCATTTTTGGCCCTGAACTTATCCCGTTTCTCAGAATGCTCTAGAGAATCATCTCATTTCTCATAGGAAGCGGCCCATTTTCTCATTCAGATAGGTGAGTTCTATCAAGAGTGTTTACCGCTACACCCCACTTCAATCTTAAATTGAAACTATAGAACTCATTAAGACTTAATAAGAAGTCATCCTCACATGCAGTATTACTATCAAGTCTACACCATAGAGAAGCGACAGAGAATGAAATTCTCTAATAATGTTTCCTTTAACCCACCACAAATTAGTTGTCTCATTCGAAACCTTGATCTTGGGATCTCCAGTCAGCAAGGTTGAGTAACCTTCATGCCAAGTTTATTTGATGAGCTTAAGCCCCATCCCCCTTGATGCATTACTAACTATCTCCTTGGACAAATATTTCATCAAAGGGTCCGCGATATTCTTTTTAGACTTCACAAATTCAACAGAAATAACGCCAGTTGAGATTAGTTGTTTTAGGGAATTGTGTCTTCTACGAATATGTATAGACTTCCCATTATATTTGCTGTTTTTAGCATTAGCTATTGCAGCTTGACTATCACAATGTATAGATATAGATGGCACAGGCCTATGCCAAAGAGGAATGTCTTCTAAAAAGCATCTTAGCCAAGCGGCTTCCTCTCCTGCTTTATCTAACACAATAAACTCTGATTCCATAGTGGATCGAGCTATACATGTCTGTTTGGAACTCTTCCAAGATACAGACCCGCATGCTAGAGTGAAAACATATCCACTCGTAGACTTAGACTGCTCTGAGTCCATTATCCAGTTTGCGTCACAATATCCTGCTAGGACCGCAGGGTATCTCTCATAACTTAAAAAAAAGTTTAAAGTGTACTTTAAGTACCTTAACACTCTAATAAGTGCATCCCAATGTTCTTGTCCCGGATTACATGTATACCTACTTAATCTACTCCCAGCATAAGCAATATCTGGTCTCGTACAGTTCATTAAATACATCAGACTTCCTATGACACGTGAATATTCAAGTTGCGAAACTCCATTACCCTTGTTCTTCTTGAGTCTACAAAAAGGATCATAAGGAGTACAAGCAAGTTTACTATCAAACTAGTTATATTTTCTAAGTATAGATTCAACATAATGAGATTGACTAAGACTATATCCATTAGAATCTCTTCTAATCTTCATCCCTAAGATTACATCAGTGGGGCCTAAGTCTTTTATGTCAAAGTTCTCATTTAAGATGTTCTTAGTGGAATTAATTACATCCATGTTTGTTCCAAGTATAAGCATATCATCAACATACAAGCATACAAACACACAAGCATCATTTACAAGCTTAGTATAAACACACTTGTCAGATTCATTTATTTTAAAACCACTAGAAAGCATTACATGATCAAACTTTTCATGCCATTGTTTAGGTGCTTGTTTCAAACCATACAAAGATTTTTTTTTTTTTTTTTGTTTACAAACTTTGTTTTCACAACCTTTCACTACAAAGCCCTCAGGTTGGTCCATATAAATTTCTTCATCTAATTCACCATTTAGAAAAGATGTTTTTACATCCATTTGATGTATCTCTAGGTTATGAATGGCAGCGATAGCAATTAACATCCTAATGGAAGTAATTCTCGTAACAAGTGAATAAGTGTCAAAGAATTCTACACCTTCTATTTGTTTATAACTTTTAGCTATTAATCTAGCTTTATATTTTTCCACAGTTCCATCTACTTTACGTTTTCTTTTGAAGATCCCTTTACAACCTATGGGTTTACACCCTAGAGGTAAATCTACAATATCCCAGGTATCATTCTGTAGAATGGAATCCATTTCACTAATAGTTGATTCTTTCCACCATGGAGCTTTAAAATAAGTCATGGCTTCTCTAAAAGTCTGTGGATCAGTCTCAGCTAAACAAGTTATGAAGTCTGGCCCAAAAGATTTTTCAACTCTAAGTCTTTTTCCTCTTCTAGGCTCAAATTCATCTTCCTCTACAGGTAGTGTCTGACTAGTAGAAGGGACATCTAGGGGATCAACACATATCATGCGAGATTCATATTTCAAAGGAAAAATATTTTCAAAGAACACATCATCCCTAGTTTTCTTAATGGTATTCACACCAATTTCAGATATTTCAGAACTTACAACCATAAATCTATATGCAGTAGTATGTTCAGGATACCCTATGAAGACACAGTCAACAATTTTGGTTCCTATTTTGGTTCTCTTAGGTGGAGGAATAAACACCTTAGCCAAACACCCCCACACTTTGAAGTATGCATAAGAAGGTTGCCTACCTTTCCATAACTCATATGGAGTTTTGTCTGATCCTTTATAGGGTACTCTGTTCAGGACATAGCAAGCTGAGAGGCGGCCCCCCCCCCCCCCCACAAGTTCGCAGGTAGTCCTGAACTAATTAACATGGCATTCATCATCTCCTTAAGGGTTCGGTTTTTCCGTTCAGCCACACCATTAGATTGTGGTGAATAAGGAGGGGTTACTTCATGAATAATGCCATGTTTCATGAAAAAATCTCCTATAGGGATTACATACTCACCACCACGGTCAGACGTAACAGTTTTAATGGTAGTACTCATTTAGTTTTCAACTTCTAGTTTATAAATTTTAAAGGCTTCTAAGGCATCATCCTTACCTTTAAGTAAATAAATATGACAGTACCTCGTACAATCATCTATAAATGTGACAAACCATTTTTTACCACCTATAGTTTAAACTGATTTCACGTAAACTAGGAAACTGTGTTTAAGCTTCGAAATGCTTCAACGTGCGTTAAATTTTTTCTATCCCTACACTATAGGGATTAGGGCATACACAGTTTATTAGGCGTAGTGATATTAGTCACGTCCACCAAATCTGACCTAGCTAGTCATGAGCTTGTTCCATGTAATATCAGTAGTTTTAGCGAATAAAAAATAAAAGAAAGTCCAAAACTTAATTAGTGAGAGGTAGTGACATTAATCACGTCCACCTTCAATTTAATTCACCTGAAGACCATAAAATTCTCCCTAAATTTACTCTCACCAATGTAATTTAGACTTAAATTTTTTTCTTAAAAAACTACCATAAGAGCTCAATATTTTTGTTACTGAAATTCAATTATTTTAATTAAAATATGAATTTAATTATTTAGTAAATGTAGAGCTTAATAACGTAACCCACTAATCTCTCCCATTTTTGTCAAGTGAAGAAGCTCAGACGTTACAACCGCTATTCATTTACACCCATCGGACTCATTCCATAATCTACGGTCAATAATTCATCTTAATCACCAAAATTCTCTCTCACTATAACTACACTTCTCTCTAGACTCCACTACATAGTTCTTCACTGTGTTGTACTGCAACAACAAGGTAAAAACCCAAGCACAAACACAAACCAAGAATCAAGAACAAATTTCCACGATTTGGTTTTTAATCAGAAAATTTTCTTACAACTAATTTGATGGAGAAAGTAAGAGGTGATGAATTTGGAACTGTTTTTAGAGTAGTTTTAGATACAGAAGCTAAGAACCCTCATTTGGTTCACCCATGACATGGTTTAAAATAACCGTTTTAATTATCAATAACTTAGCAACAAATGTTAAGTCAAATTATAATAATCCTCTTAATTTTAGTGCATTATAACCACGTTACATACGGTTATCAATTTGAGTGCATCATAATAATCGTTATAATAGTTTCAAACAACATACGTTTGAGTCTATTAACTTACGTTTCATTTGTGTCCATTAACTTACATTTCATTTATTACTGTATAGTATGATTCAAACATAAATTAGTTATGCCCATCGAAGATTGACAGCATGCTGATTTTCTAACAGTGTATAATCAAGTGATAGTGATACTAATCGTAATCTTCTTGTTAGATTTCCACTATTTGACTTGGAAAATTAAATAGAGGAACGAAAAACTTATCTTAAACGTGAATCATTCCGGAAGATAGTCCTGCCAAGATTCCCCTGTGATCTTTTTTGTTCCCATTTTTACAGAAGAAGTAATATTGTGTTAAGATTGTTGGATCTGCAACAATGGAAAAAGACTAAACAGAAGAAAACTGTTATCGTTGAAAAAATATAAAAAAAATGATAAACACTCTGATGTTGATGCACACACTAGGACAGAGCCACCTGCTCAGCAAATTGTCCTTAACACAATAGTCCTCGGGTACTCCTCAAGAATGAGAGATGCTATACCCCAACAGAGGAGATGCGTCCAGGATAGAACTTCCCGTTATGACTAATATAAGCAAAATACTAGTCACCCTCTAGAACTTAACATCAATTTAGATAGAAGAAGGGAAATAAACAAACAAAGTGCGCACAACAAAGCGAGAAGAGGGGAAAAGAGCTAGGGATAATAGCCTGCTCTGGAGTAAGTTCAAATTGAGAAGAATGGTTTTCTTTTATAGCCAAAACTTTGAGAAGAGAATTAATTTCGAATTAATTAAAATTAATTCCGTGCATTAATCATGGTAATTAAATTTTAAAACGTTAAGAAAATATTTTCATTAAAACAATTTAATTCTGGCCGGTTCAGACGCCCCTATATTTATAAAAAAATTATTTCGTTATTAAATTCTTTAATGAAAATCTTATATTCAAAGACGGTAAGTCTTGGTTGGATCGCAGCCTTAAGCTACGTCCAAGCACCGCAGGCACCACAGGCACCAATTGGTTTCAACCTGTCATTTCACCAACTCTATATTGATTTCGAAGATAATGATATATCATCATTTTCTGGTGATGATACATCAGAAGGAGGTGTTGCTGATAGTTGTAAAGGATAAAAGGAGGAAACGAAGGTGTTGTTGGTGACGGATCTTGAAGTGCTGGTAGTGGTTGTGGAGGATATGAGGAGGAGGCGGAGGTGATGTTGGTGGCGAATCTGAGGTGTTGGTGGTTGTTGTAGATGATAGAAGGAGGATCCAGAGGTGTTGTTGGTGGCGGATTTAGACATGGTAGTGGATTTGGTGGTTGCGTGGGAGAAAGAGAATGGGATGTTGGTGGTGTTGGTGAGAAAGGTGGAGGCAGAGGTGTTTTTGGTGGCGAATCTGGATATGGTAGTGGGTTTGGTGGTGACGTGGCGTTGGAGGAGGTGTTGGTCTGGTGGTGGGGGGAGGCGGTGGAAGAAAGAGGAAAATAATGAAGAGAAGAAAATGAAAAGAAATAAATGATATTTTTTTATATGAGAAAGATGGTTGTTGTATTATTAGAAAATGGAAATGATCTAATTTGATTTTTTTTTTTTTAAATTTGGGATTTTTGTATCAATTTTGTTCGATATTGAGTTTTTATAGATTCCAATTTATGAATGAGTTTTTTTGTCTAGTAAATATAGTCACCTTGGTGTTCTACAC
The DNA here is from genome assembly GCA_023531435.1 of Papaver californicum. Classification (NCBI taxonomy): domain Eukaryota; kingdom Viridiplantae; phylum Streptophyta; class Magnoliopsida; order Ranunculales; family Papaveraceae; genus Papaver; species Papaver californicum. The sequence goes on along the minus strand of JAJJMC010032716.1, from coordinate 1,416,447 downwards.
CCATTTTACGAATATAATTAGTGTTTATGAACATATTATTTTTTTCTGCACATGGTTTTCAACGAGTTTGGGACTTTAGGATTATGTTGTGTATTTTTTTACTTCAAAGGACCTCAGGCTCTCTGAAAGTATTTTCAAATTTTGGTTGATGCTAGTTAATTCTTCTGGAAAACTTATGTCGGTGCGGTTTTAATAAAAAATTGGCTTTTTATCTAAATACTATTATGTTCCATTCTGCTGATTCTTTTTTCTCATATATTATATCATATGGTTGGACCTTATAATATTCGATAAATTAATAACCCGTTAATAAAATGTCGGGTCTACTGGTAACTGACATGCTGAATCAATGATCAAATAAATTCATACACTAATGGATATTCTGGAATCTCGATAGGTCTCGAGTAATATATACAATAATAATAAATTAATTTATAATGGTAACAAAACCAATTTATGATGGTTTACAAATGGTGACTTAAATGTGATTTGTTGTTTTTTGAAACTATTTTCTCACATTGAATATTATTTAGGACTTTTCTTAACATCATAAGAGTTAGCGTTGTTGTCCTCGTGGTGCAACAAAAAAGTTGTTAAATGTTTTCACAGTTTCTAGAGCTTTCTTCGTGAAGACGACTATAAAAAAACATACATAATAATATTGTGTTTTTTTTAATCTTTGAGATGAGCAGCCATCTGTAAGAACCCAAGTCATTGGACTCCACAACTTGTCTATTTATTTGTCAATTGAAGTGAACGTATCGGAAGGTTGCTAAGGACAATGAAGGGAATCTTTGGTTGCCGGACCTTATTGTTGTAAGGTAAATTTTATGGTGAAAGAATTTTAAGTCACAAGTTTCATGACACCTCAGTATTTAGAAAGAATCATGAAAGTTCAAATTTTATGGTGAAATCCATAGAACGCGATTCCAAATAACGTTTAATTTGTATTCTCGGTGAATCCACCCACTGAAACATAAAATTCATTTTTTTTTCTTTAGTTAAATCAAAGGTATTTCATCTAGTTAAACACTGGACGAACACGTGGCCTCGGCGAGTTATTCAAAATTTCAGTGAACCCCAGCCACCGTATTCGATGTTTGTTGAACGTGAAAGCCAACATAAAAAAGACTTACCGGATTGTCAGTGGACCCCAGTGTACTTAAATACTTCGAAAGAAATCGGAAGGATTGTAACGCCTCTATATAGGTTGTGTTGTATTTTCAATATTATTATTTATCAGATGGTACTCATGTTTCTCTACATTGATAATGGGTTAACATCCGATGGTTTTGATAATACAAAGAGTTAATTGACGTTTGGTACTTATGTTTTGTCCAGTTTTAGTCTTTGGTCTAATATTTGTCCAATATTAAGGCTTGATACCTAGACTATAGTTGACCCGTGTTGACTATGTTAACTGATGACATGTATAGCTTTTAATCAATTGAATAGTTAATTACTAAAATGTATTTAACTTTATTAACAATGACCTAACAAGTCCTTAACCCTTGGGTGTCCCCAACTAAAAACTAAGGGCGTTATAATTGACGAGTTTTTTTTTATTAATTGGACCAGATCCTTTATCTTCTCTTTTTCACTATCATCATCAACACCTTTATTCCATAATTTGTTTTTGCAGCGATGGCGATTGTAATCACTATACTATAAAAAATCTTGTTTTGAAGATCCCCAATTTTGAAACTTCATCTAGAATCCATGTTTTTGATCACTTGTTTGAATGAAATAGGGGTCCTTCATCTTCTTTTTTATCTGATGTTGATGGTGATTGGGATTCTCCATCCATTGAATTAATTGATAAAGGGAAATTCGTTTTAGGGAGGTACTTGGTAATTTTATTTAGGGTTTACAGAAGAAATGATTGGTTGTGATCTTTCGATTCTATTTGGGGATATTTTTTAGGGTTTACAGAAGAAATTGAATGTAAACCCAAATCTCATAAACCTTCAGTGATTCATAAACACCCAATTAAAGAATTCATGTTATTAATGTTCAATTTGGTTTACCCACTTGATGCCCTTCTGTTATTACGAATTTGTAGTTGTTTAGGCTCAACGAACTTCTTTTGTTTCCTGTAGTAGGGTGAGGCTGAAAGTTTTCAGGTGGTCATGGGTTCCGAGGCTGAGACTAAACATCATATCTTATTGGCTTTTTTCATAATTAGGTTCAGGTAAGTGCTACATCCAAGTGGTCAAAATTCAACATCTTCTTTCTTCATCTTCTAACTTTGAAGTTCCAATAAATCTCTGTGGGGAAATTTGAAATCATTAAACCTTATTATTTCAGCTGCTTCTTTGGCTATTGTGGTTGTTTTTGTTGTGTTTTATGTTGGGATTGCATTGATTAAGCTTGTGGAAGGGAAGATTTAGACTCCTCGAATTACACCAGATTTTGATTTGAAGAAACCTATTAATCCATCCATCTATCACAACCAGAAGAATAAAGAACAAGATAATGTGATTTTTTAGTTCTCACGTGCTAACAACGTCAAGTATATAGAATTTATTTTTTATTTTTAATAATTATAAGCAGAAGTCAAACCTTAACTGAGTCAACTAAAGTCAACATATAGTCCAGGTACCAAGCCCTAACATTGGACAAATGTTAGACCAAAGACTAAAACTGGATAAAACCTGAGTATTAAACGTCAATTAATCATAATAAAAATGAATTAAAACGGGATTTGCAATTGTATTTCCAAAACGTAATTTGGAATTGCGTTTCCAAAACGCGATTTGGAATTTCTTCCAGCGTAATTCGAACTCCCGCTTTCTCTTGGAATCCAAGCTCTTTTCCATGAAACCTTGGAAAAAAGTGGAACACCTCTATTTGAAAGCCATTAGACTTGACATTTCACATTTTTTCCAAACTTGGAATAGCTTGGATTCCCCCATAAAACTTACTCTAAACGTAAACTTTATTTACTTAAGTGAATTTTAAACAAAACTAGATCCCAAGGTTTTTTATCACTAGGTGTTTCCTCATCAACAATTCGAGTGTGTTATTTTCTTTTACTATTCTGCATGATTTTTTCTTGATATATTATTATCGTAATATAATAGGGTTTTGTTGAGCATCCACTGACTAAGATTATATTTGACACGGAATCGAAGATTAGGGCTAGCATAACATCTAAGGTTATTTAACCATTGTCGTGCCTGTACATTTTTTTCCTCGAAGCATGTGTCTGTACATATAATGTTATACAACTATCAATTTACCTATTTAAATATAATTTATTTATTTTTATTTTATTTTTTATTAAGACGAATACATAAAATAGTTAATTAGTTCAATAACCCATAGTTTAGTTTTTATGGGTGTATAAGACTTTAAAAATAAAATACTTTTGTAATACCCATATTCCCTAATTATACTTTTCAAATATCCTTTCTGGGCATTCTACGAAAATTTTATAGCCTACAATAAATCAAAGTGACTAAAATACCCATACAACTTTTGGTTTATAAAGAAATTTTTTAAATCAACCCATTAAACTTTCTCTTTCACCCGGTCCTCTTTCTCAACTTCTTTTCCTGTTTTATGAAAAGAAAAAGGGGATTAAAAGTCTGAGATGATCAACACTTGAAATCGTTTCAAAACAAGCTATGAAGTCGAAGATTATTGTATAAGCACTTCCCAAATCTTCAAATTAGTAAGTTCTCATATTCAATTCATCTGATTTTGATTCAATCTGTTTTATGTTTGATTTTTATTCAATCTGCTTTATGTTTGATATTAAGATGAACACACATCGTTTATTCAGTATGATTTTGATTCATCTTATTTTGATTCATATATTCAATCTGTTTGTGTTTGATATTAAGATGAACAAACAGAGTTTCTCTCTGTGATTTTTCTAGGGTTGGTAATAATCTGATTTTTATGATTAAAAACTTCAAAGAATTTGTCTCAATTCATCAATTAAAAAATAGGAACCAGTTAATTGTTAATATAAAACCAATTTCATGGTTAACTTATTTCTATGTGAATTGATTTTAATTTTCCCTATATAAATCATCATTTTTTTTATGTTTTTGATTTGTTTTTGTATTCAATTTGATGAGCATTCAAATTGTAGTGTTTTTTGCTAACTGATTTCAAATGATTTCGATTGATGTCTTTGAACAGATTTTTGTTTCATTATTTAAAACAGGATTAATCCAGTTTCATCCTGCTTTAATCATCCTGTGTTTGTCATCCTGTTTTGGTTTTTAGAAAATTTGTTGAATATTGTTGTCATTGAGAAAATATTATTGTTAATCTGACACCAAGGGATATACTGATTTGGTATGGTGGTGTGATGCTGTAAAGAGAACAAATGAAGGAAGTCGAGCTGATTTAGTTTTGGAAGGAAACCAATTTAAGAGTTTGCTCATAGCTTTTGAGGCTTGCATATTTGACTTCGAATTTTGTCGTTGGATGTTTTTCTTAGATGAAACTTTTTTGACAGGAAAGTTTAGGGGATGCCTTATGGCGGCTACTGGGAAAAATGCAAATAATGGTATGTCTTCTCTTTTAGATATATTTGATAAAAAATTATTTTAATATTGAAGTCAGATTGCATCCTCACAAATTGCATTTTTTCTGTCAGTTTCTCTCAGTATATTTTCACATGAAGCAACCAGTTACATCATGTGTATATAACTCTGTTTTATTAAATTTTTACAGTATGCAACCAGTTACATCTTGTGTTTATCACCCTGATTTTTTCCGCTCAATGATTTGTTTTTTATGTGTGTTTTGTTTTATTTTTGTAGGAATCTTCCCTTTAGCATACAGTATTGTTTCAAGCGAGGATGTCGGCAACTGGCATTAGTTCTTGGAGAAGCTAGAGTCTATTTTTGGTCCTCGCCCATTAACTTTCATTTCGGATCGTCGTGATGGTTTGGTCTTCGGTATTCCCGTTGTATTTCCTACTTCTCACCGTGGTTACTGTTATTATCACTTGAAAAACAATGTCCGCACTCAGATCAAGAAGAAGAAAAAAGAATATGGTATTGCAATGAACCTGTTCATCAATGTTTTATTCGTCAACTGTTGAAGGTTTTCATGACGGTATGAATAAGTTGAAGGAAATGGGATGCGAAGGTCTTCACCGCTACTTGAGTGCTCTTCCCGTGGAGAATTGGTCCACAACACATTTTAAAGGATGTCAATACGGATACATGTGTTCAAATGTCCCAGAATCCTTTAATACTTGGATTAGGAAGGCGAAAACTATTCTTATTGCAACATTAGTCGACCACATTTTATGCAACTTCTTATTGCATACTAGATTCATTCTTTTTACAATTAGTATTTGTTTGGAAAAAAATATTTTTATCATTTTTTTGGGATTTTTATATTTTGTTTGAACAATTACAGTGTCTAGTTTATCTTAATATCTTTTTTGTGCTATTCAATTGTAGATGCTCTTCAATTCAGGTATAACACAGATTAAACCTTGAATGAATTCATGAACAACACAAATTAAACCTGGATGAAACAGGTTTCATCCTGCATAATCTTAAAAAAAAAAATATTTTTTGCTTGGATGAAACTGGTTTCATCCTGCATATTCTGACAGAAAAATCCTCATTTTACAAAAGTGTTATTTTGCTTGGACGAAACCAGTTTCATCCTGCATAGTCTGACAAAATTACTTAAAATTATCAATAAGTAATAATTCAAGTAAAAGTTTTCATATTAATTGAAATGCAATTAGGATATATACATTCATATATGAAATCCAAGGTTCATATTAATTCATCTGCAACTAAACTACATTAATAACACTTTAAATAAAAAACTTAAACTTAAACTTCTTTGCGGTCTTTAGACGAAACCAGATTCTTTACAAAACCATCTTAGTTCTCTTCCAACTTCCAACAACTTCTTTCATCACTGAGTATTTCATATACGAGGTCTACTCGCCTTGTGCTCATCTTTTCCCTAAGAGTTTCTTCGTCTTCAAAAGTGAAACCATCTTTCATCGCCCACTCCATGAAGTAGATAACATACATTCCAGAGTCATGACTACAAAAACAAGTTTTTTATTTACATCATGCTTTTTCTTGGTTCTTAATTCACCTTTACTCTTGCTTTTGCTTCCTACAAGAAGATGAAACCAGTTACATCCTATCAAAAATAAATTTATATCTAATATTAAACTTGGATGAAACTAGTTTCATCCTAGGTTAAACCTGCTGAAACTGCAGAATAAACCTGGATGAAACCAGTTTCATCCTAGTTTATCCTAACAATTGTTCACCACCATTAACTCAACACAGATGATCAATAACAATTTAAACCAAAAAAAAAATCAGAAAATGGTACCTTTAGTTGAGGGGGCCATTGTGTCCTACCAATTTAGCAAACTGTTAAAAAAGAACAACTAGTTGTTAGTTCAAGTTATAATAAATTAAGAGGATGCAACTGGGTTACATATCTAGAACAAAAACAAGAAGAAATATAGTAAACCAGTTACATATCTACCACAACATCTTGAATTCATTACAATTACATCTGCAGATTCAGAGGTGGTTACATTCTCTCTGAACTGCACACTATGCTTATTGAAAGCAGTTTCATCCTACTAATTAAACCTGCTGAATCTGCATATAAACAATTTAAACTAACATTCTCCAATATCTACTCAACAATCACAGCATAAACACACAGCAAATTTCATCCAACTTACAACACCAGTTTCATACACACCAATATCACAACAACAACAACAAATACATCTCAATAGAAATAAATGTATGAACCTGGTTTCACCAATATCTACTCTACACAACATACACACCAATTTCACATTTACAAAACTTTGCCCAGATTTTGATTAAACCTAGATGGATGATTCCAGTTTCGTCCAAGTTTAAATGGGTAATGTATAAAATTGCCCTAAAATTGAGCATGTGATTAGATTAGGGAGTATCAAATAAAACCTAAAATCAAAGAGGCAGATGAAACCATTTTCAATCATTAAAAAAAATATCAAAGAAAACCTAAAATTAGTAGATAAAAATAGTAATTACCTTCTTTGTAGTGGTGATTAAGATTAGTGTTTTTGTTGGAGATGAAACTGACTCTTTGTAGTGGTAATTAAGAGTAGGGTTTTTGTTGCAGATAGAATCGACTAGGGTTTTTGGTGTGGTTGTGATGCTGCTGGTGGTGAATGTTGATCGAACAGAGAGCTGATCAACACTGGTGGTGGTGGTGGTGGTTGTGAAGAAACTAGGATGGAAAATTTCTGCTGAATGTAATGGGAACATAGATTATGAGATTTTTTTGTTTTTGTTGGTGGAGGTGGAGAAGATCGGAAAAGGTGGAGAAGGAGGAGGAGAAGATGGGAGAAGAAGGTGGAGATTTTTTCTGTTTCTGTCGGAGGAGGTGGAGGAGATCGGAAAGGACTGGAGGAATTTATTGTTTCTGACGGGTGGAGGTGGAGAAATGGGAGAAAGAAGGTGGGGCGGAAAAGATGGAAACTGATTTTTGCGGGGTTGAAACTAGTTTTGTGGGGTGGGGTGAAACTAATTTTTTAGGGTCTAAATCCTAAAAGGGTATTATAGGCAGTTGTTTTGGAAACTTATGTCCGTCCATTTCACCCGGAGTAGTATTTTACCCGTCCGTTTCAACCATATTTTAGGGAATCCTGCACAATAAACCCATTTTCCCTACATAGAACCGAATACAACTGTAAATATAATTAACATTGTGACATATACATCAAACAAAGTAACACACTGTATTTAATAATGTTCATGTCGAATTTCACATCGAAACTTGTACATCACAAAATTTGTGCTAAAATTTCTAATAGATAATTGGTTTTACAAATATTTAACTAAATATTTTCGTATTTTGTTAAATTGATTTTTATGGTGTGTATACTATCTTAATAAGATTTTATATAATTTGGATTTTATCGTCCATATTTAATATTCTCCCCGGTTATATTTGAGGCTTATTGACCTTTTTTTTTCATGATCCAAGCTATAGGCGCCTAGTTATTTTCCAATAAATTATTTACCAATTAGTTTTGAAATTCTGGTAACTTGTTGTATAATATTAACATAATAAATTTAAATATGTATATCATATGTATGTTACAAAAACAAATTTCGTATTTCTAGTTTTAATTTTTATCAAAATAGTAAAAAAAAAATTTTAACTGAAGTTTTCATATTAATTTTGTTAGAAATACTAATAAATGCTAGATAAAAATTCAATAATTGAAATCAGTTTATTAAAAAACTTTAATATTTATTGTCTATATTTGTTAATTTATATTTGTGTTTGTTGGTTTATTTAGAAAGTTAGATGTGATAATGTTTTCAAAGACATTGAGCTTGATGCTAATTTGATTGTTAAAAGTGTCAAACAACATCTTCGTTCTTATGACATAGTCCATAATATCCATGGCACATCATTAACAAACTGCATTACAGTAAAAATATAGAATACAAATGATTTGTTAATTTTCAAATACTAGAGAGGCTTTTGGTGTTACTATAAGATTATGCACTATATAGGACTGACAATAATCAATTCTACAATGTTATTATAACTTTTGATTTTACAGGAAATTGTATTGAAACAAGAGGACATCCAAAATACGATGAAGATGATAAGATTCCAGAAAGATCTAAGCTAGCCTTTGGTTGGGCCAAAAAAATGTAGCACATGAATGCTAAATTTGAAATTGAAGATATGGCCACTCTCAGAAAAATTAAAAAACTCCACCAAGGTACTGTCCAAGGAAGATTCTCGTTATGCTATCATCCTAGTTATCAAGGTGGTAAGTAGGCAGAATTCATCAAATCTCTTTTATCCTTGTTAATCTTATAGTCTTACAAAGACACCAAAACTTCAATGTTTTAACTTAGCTATATCTAGGGCTGCCAATGGATCAAGTTTCTCACGGGTATCACTGAATCCGGAACCGGATTCGATTTAAAAGATAGATCCCGGGTCCTAACGGTTCCGGGTCCAGTTTATAATTTAGTGGACCCGGAACCGGATCCGATTAAAAATCTAAATATCCGTCGGATCCGGATATTTAACGGGTCTTCTGAAATCAATTATAATTTTTTTTAATTATTTATATTGGCTTGAATTGGATAATTTTTCATATAAAGTTATTGTTACATCTATATAGATGTTTTAATTAAAGATTAAATCTAAGAGAAAAATGAAAAATAAAAAAAAATCCAAACAAAATTAAACGAATTTTTTGATTTTTAGGTAAAATTAACAAACAATTGCCAAATATTAGGTACCCGCCGGTCCGTCGGATACCGTTAGTACTAATAGGTTAAATATTAAAAATCGGACCCGGATTTAGACCCAGATCCAGACCCAATCACCAGGTTCCGGTTCTGGGTAATGGATACCCACTGACAGCCCTTGCTATAGCTACTAATAGATTTGATATATCCTCTTCTATCAGTTGGCAACTTGGCATGACCAGAACCTTACTAATTTATTTTATAATTCTCATATCTACTCGGTTAATAGAGATGAAGCTATTTGATATATATTTGATGCTGGCATTGTAGGGTGAAGGTTGAAGTTGTTTAGACTTTTGCTATATTTTCTCATAAAAAAGAAGCTTGCTATTGTCTGGGTTTTATTTTTGAATGAAATAGTGAAATCTTATGAAATGCTTTTTCTTCTAGTACATATAAGATGTTCGTGTCCCAAAAAAAAAAAAACATAAGAAAAGATTAGCCATGGCAACTGATTGAAAAACGGCTTGAATGTATTTATGAGTGAGAATACATTTCCTAAGACCAAATCCTACGGGCTTTTGGACAAGAAAAAGATCCTACCTTCAATTTAAAAGAAATATGTTTATTTTATGTACATATTACACATGAAACAAGTTTATTTAAAAAAAAAAACTGAGACAGTAGTTATATTATCATTAATAACCTTTTCTAAAATGACTCTATGGGTATCACTTATCCACGTGTAATACCTGTTTAGCCTTTTGTTTGTACCTAAAAATTGTTCTTAGGAAAAACAATGTATTGTTGAAGTACTTTTTAGGTTCGAGGATCAAAATCGTACAAAACGAATCCAAACAAGAAGAATGTCTGTCTACGTTTTGCTTCGGTTACAAAGAGAGAAAATTGGTTGATCTTAGGGGAAAGAAGCAAAGAAAGTTGAAGGAATTTGTATGTGTGAAGAGGCTTAGAATAACAGAGCTTGTGATAATGATTTTCTATCTCTTTTCCGTTATGTCTCTTGCGTTTAAAAATGGGCTAAGTTGCCTATTTATAGTAATTGAGTTCACACACTTTCCTTTGTAAAGTAGTGGAGGCTGTGGGGAGATGGAGAGATGGAGGTTGTGATAGTAACCGTCCACTTTGTCTTGGGAAGTTTCTGAAAACTTCCAGATCATTACTCCCTCACCTTTGCAACCGCTTCAACCGTCACCACTTACTTTGTAACTTCCTTGTTGTAACCACCAGACCAAACCCCATGTTTAATCACCCAGATAATATGATTTGATGTCTTGTAGGAGTTAGTAGAGTCATGGCTTCAAAACCATGAGTCTTGTTGAAAAATAATATTTCTAGTAGATTTTATGCCAATTTGTCGTGATAATGGCTTAGGTAATGGTGCTAGCGACAAAGAATGGTGCTAGTACGAGCGAGTAAAAAATGGCACTGGCTTGAGCGAAGTAAAATGGCACAACAGCATGACGCGGGAGGGGATAAATTTGGCGCTAGCGCTATTGGACCCAGCATTGGAGCTAGCGCTATTGGCCCCAGCGTTGGAGCTAGCGCTTGGCCTTGGCGCTAGCGCTGTAAGCTCTCAGCGCTAGAGGTAACGCTAGTGCTAGCGCTTTGCCTTGGCGCTTGTGCTGTTGGCCTCAGTGCTGATGCTAGTTCACGACCTTGGCGCTAGAGCTTAGCCTTAGCGTTATTGCTAGCATTCTAGCGATGGCTTTTGCGTGACTTTTAGTCTTGGTTGTTTTGGTTGACTTTGTTGCCTTGTTAGTTTGACACGTTTGTGCTGGAAACGTGGGTAGGGCTTAGTGAGGCCTATACTGATTGATGTCAGGGTTGTTGCCTATGTGCCATTTGTATTGGCCTTTGCTAATGTTGTGACCATGACTATGTCCTATGTAGGGTTTCTCAATCTTGTGAGATTTAATTCTTAGCGTTTATGCTTAACTTTTATGCAGTGCATACTGAACATCTTCAAGAAATTCAGCTGCGGAAGTTTACAAATTGGCATTATGTTTTATGTGACTCGGCAACTTAGATGGTATGCATCTAATTAGCGTTTTCATTCAGCTATGATATTGCCTCTATTCCGAATGTTTGCAATTTTTTTATAACCATTATATTTTGTTTTATACAAGTAGTTTGCACATGAAATAACGAAGTTTTTAGTTGAATAAAGCTTTAAAATTTCTCGGGTGCATATATATGCTAAAGAGCTGCATGGATGATATAGCCAGGAGCTGAATATCATTTCCTTATTTCCTCGTAAAATGTAGGATATGAGTAGTATTCATATTTCCGATGCTTGTCAGAAATTAATATATTTTTATTTCATGCTTCTGTAGCTAGGCAAAAAGCAGCATTACAAGAAGAGTATTACAATTTTCTCCCTTGTCAAAAATCCACCATCAACATTAAGTCCCCTGCTTAGCGCGGAACAATAATGTTTCGTGGTAAGCACTAGATGGTGGTATTGACCCTAGAAAAGTTTCAAATAAATATAATTCATAGAACTAGGAATGATTACTTATCTTTTCCGCAATGTTGTAATAAGATTTTTATGTCAACACGAGTTTGTTGAGAAGAACTTGTCTTGATGGCATCTGCGGCGTTAATGATCCTTGGTAGCGGCTGTATGCGGTTTCAGATAGAGAAAGGATGATCGTTCATGCGATCAAAATAAATTGAGGAGCCACAGCCACGAGCTTTGTTATGTTGAGGGCATGGATGAATTTTAGATGTACCAGCTAAGCACACTGGGTAGGTGATCTGGTGGAGCATGTCATCCCCCTCTTGACAACGGTTATTCTTGGAGTCTTGGTCACCAGTCATGCTCAGATCCATTTCTCTCAGGATAAACTTCAGAAAATTCCAAATATTTGAATTGTAGGGTTTCCCACTTTTGTTTATTTAAACAAGCAGATGACTTCAACCGTATTCACTTTCATTCTTCTCTAGAGCTTAGAATTGTGTTATTCTGTAATTATAACATGTCTGACTACGACTGTAGCTCAAACCATAACAACTCCTACGTTAAGCTTGCTACTTGGCTTGCTAATCCAGTGAGTTCCACTTGATTTCTGATTTCCTCATATATGTGTGATTATTATGAAGTTAAAAAGTGTGATTGTTGTTGTTTCCTTCTAGGTTTCTCGGGTTAAGAAGGTACCACAAGGACGTGTGAAGACCAGGAGTCCCAAAGAAATGGTGAGAAAATTTCTTTCTTTTATCTTGAAACCTCCCATTTTCTCACTTTGACCATTATTGGTTGTATGATTGTAATATGAGATCGAGATCGGGCATATTGGAATTAAGGAGAATGAGGAACTCATACCAGTGAATAATGAAGCGAATGTGATGCCGGCTTTAAGTGTTTTCCTAGTATCATGACTTCTCTTGATGACTTGGGCTTTTCGATTCATAATTACCCCAACGTCGGGCTCCCCTTTGCGTTGGAAATGAAATTGTCTTCTCGGAAATATGAAGGAGTGGGAGGATTTGTTGTGCTGAAATATTATGTGGCTCTCTATACAAAAATATGGAAGAAGTACAGGCATGTCGCTACAACTGAGTTGATTATGAGTTATATCCCCATACATGTGACAGCTGTCGCAGGGATCCTTCCGGTTATTTCTGAGATAAATGATGTTCCTCTGTATAGTATTACAGACTCGAAGATTCAGGAATGGGATGAGATGCTGACTACTTGTGAGGGCCTTTGTTTCAATGTAAACTGGCTGCGTCGGTATCTGGAGAATGTTAGAGAGACTCATGCATCATCTTTGGTAGAAGGAGAAGCCTTGAAGGAAGAATCATCTAAGATTGATGAAATGGTCGGAGATATGCAGACTCGCTTAGAGAAATATGACGAGGGATTAGAAAAATTCCATCACCCCAGCTATCCTCTGCTTAGAGATCTATTTTAGAACATATGATGGTTTTTTTTTTTGGTTTTGAATAACTTGAATAAGGAACGTCTCCAATGAATGTAGTAGGTTTTGAATTTGAAAGTTCAAATATATGTTTTTTTCTTAAGATGTATTGAACTTGTGAGAGGAGTGATAAAAGTGTTTTAGGCATAATATGCCTTGAGCCATTTACCGTTAATGACCATCCCTACAACTTCTCTGTTCATATTAACAAGCTGGTAATACCTGTTCGGCATGGCCTTAAAGACTACATAAGGTCCTTCCATTTTTGAAGAGAATTTTGGAGCATACATATCTTGTTGAATATGTTTAGATATTTTGAGTACCAGATCACTTACTTGAAATACCCGGGGTTGTATCACTTTGTCGTATGCTCTGGAGACCCTTTGTCAATAAACTTTAGCATATTTTTCTGCTTTGGATCGTCTGGATTCAAGTACGTATAAATATGCTACTCGAGAGTTATGTATTCCGGATTCATCCCAATAAACTCCACTTGCTGCCGCAATTCTGGCTGATAGAACTTTAATTTCTACAAGTAGAATTGCATCGTCTCCATATACAAGAGAATATGGTGAATTCCCTGTAGAACTCTTTGGAAAATTTCTGTATGCCCACAAAGCCATGGAAAACTGTTCGTGCCATGTTTTTGTATGATCATAAACAGTGCGACTTAGGATTCTGATGACAGTTTTGTTCGTGCTTTCGGCTTGCCCGTTTCCTTGAGGGTAGTATGGCGTAGAGAATACCTGTTTGATGCCATAACTTTTGAGAAATCTTTTCCACACATTTATTTGCAAATGGAGTACCATTGTCTGTTACGATGTGTTTTGGTACTCAAAATCTACATATAATCTGTTCTTTGATGAAGGCTGTTATAGTTGCTCCGGTCATGCTTCTGAGAGGTACAAATTCGACCCATTTGGTGAAAACTACATAGAAGTAAGTATATGTTCATGTTGCTTTGCCGAGGATGGATTTATTTTACCAATGAGATCCATTCCCAAGCTATAGAATGGCCAATGGATGCTTACTAAATGAAGAGGAAGGCAAGGTGTGTGAATGAGATTGCCGTGGATTTGACATTGGTGATATTTCTGCACAAATAAAGATGCATCGTCTTCCATGGTCGGGCAGTAATACTTCTCATGAACTTGGAGGAATAATTTTATCTTGCCCTGGTGCTCCCCTTCATGCATTTCTTTTAGAATAATATGAATATCTTCTTCTTCCTGACATCGTAATAAATTTCCACCAAGATCTTTCGGTAGAGTATTCCCTCATTAAAGAAAAATCTTTTAGCTTTCTGGATCACACGTGCAGCTTCCCCCTTTTCATGAGGTAGGATATTTTCTCTAAGGTATTTGATATATAGGTCCCACCAATCTCCAGCATTGTGTATAGTCAGTATTTCTGATTGTTGGGGCGGGATTTGACAATTGGAGCAAGACCCATGTAATAGTTTCGAGGCTAGAGTTTCCAGGCAATCGGCATGTCTGTTGTTGGTGCGCTCTGTATGTATGATTGTTGCCTCAGCAAAGTGAGTTAAAAGCTTTTGTGCCTTGTCCCTATATGGGGCTAGTATCGCTTCCTTGAGAGAATATGCACCATTCATTTGGTTTACTAGTAACTTCGAGTCTCCTCTAATTTCGAAGCACATTGCTCCATCTTGTTTGGCAAATGATAGTCCCAGCAGGAAGGCTTCATACTCGGTAGAGTTGTTGGTGCATTCATAGTCTAACTTGAATGAATATGAGAATACCTTGCCGGTTGGCGAAACTAGCATAACTCCGGCTTTTCCAGTATTATTGCTTGGGGTAGTTAAGCCGTCAAAGTACAATAACCAGGCTTCTTCTTCAGTGAGCGTGATGTCTGGGAATTCTCCAGGTACGTCTTCATGAGTTATAGTATTATCTTCTCCCGGAAAGGCTGCAAATAGATCTACAACTGCTTGTCCCTTTATCTTCTTTGGTGATACACATGATATGTCGAATTCTAACATTTCTAACAATTACTTTTCTGCTCGTCCTATAAGAGCAGGCTTTGATATCAAGGATTTTATAGGGTCATCCTTAGCTATCAATATCACTTTGTTCGCCAGTAAATAATGCCGAAATTTCTGAATGGCATGCACCAAGGTATGCATGCTATTTCGACCTTGTGATATCTTAGCTCTGCATCTCTTAATATACTGCTGAGATAATAAATAGGGCATTCAGTCCCCATGTCGTCTTCTTGTGCCAATAGGGCTCCTATGGCCACTTCACTAAAGGCCGTGTAGAGGAGTAATGGTTTTCCCGGAACTGGAGATTTCATGACAGCTGGTGATAGAAGCAACTGTTGAATTTGGTGGAATGCCCTCTGTTGCATAGATGACCAGACAAAACTCACATCTTTCTTCAGCATGGGCGTAAATGAAGCAACGAATTGAGATAATCCGGGAATAAAACGTCGAATATATGATACCTTTCCCATCAAGATTTTAAGTTCCCTTACGGTGCCTGGCGGTGGCATGGTGGTGATAGCTTATATCTTGGTTGGGTCCACCTTGGTTCCTTCTATTATTACCTGAAATCCCAGAAATTTCCTGGAGGATACACCAAATGCGCATTTCAGAAGATTCATCTTTAAATGGTATTCACGACATCTCTCGAAGACTTGGCGTATGACATCTACATGGGATGCCATGGTTTCGGATTTCACCACCACGTCATCAACATAGTCTTCCACTTGCTTGTGCATCATGTCGTGGAAGATTGCTGTCATAGCTCTTTGGTAAGTAGCACCGGCGTTCTTCAATCTAAAGGGCATTATTATGTAATAAAAGTTCCCCATATGAGTTTATAACGCGGTTTTCTCAGCATCATACTCATACATCTTTATTTGATTATAGCCATTATAGCCATCCATGAATGAAAACATGTCATGCGCGCTGGTAGCATCTACGAGCTTGTCAATGTTCGGGAGAGGAAAGTCATCCTTGGGACAGGATTTGTACATGTTCCTGAAGTCTACACAACATCTTATTTGTTCATTCTTCTTCTTGACGGGGACAACGTTGGCCAACCACGTGGGGTGCTGGGTTGGATTGATGAAGCCTGCTGCCAGCAACTTATGAATTTCAGTTTTGATTTGTTCCTCAACTTCGTGCCTGGACTGTCTAAGTTGTTGTTTGAATGGCTTGGCATCAGGAGCAGCGTGTAAATGATGAGTGACCATCTTGTAATCTAACCCGGGCATTTCTTCGTAAGTCCAGGAGAAAACGTCTTGATATTCTTTGAGCAGATTGATAAACCCTAATTTTTCTTTTGGCGACAAGGCTGAGATGATTGAAACTGGTCGAGGATTTTCTTCCGTTCCTAAATTGACGTTTTCAAGTATATCAGCCGTAGCATCCGTACCATATTGTAACTGTCGCGGTGCATCCTGAACCATTTCATGATACTGCTCTTCACTATGGATGCATATCTGTGGGAAGGGAGACTCTTCGCATGCCTCCCCTGTTACTTTTTAAAAGCGATTGCGAAGGTAGACTATTTTTCCCTTGTTGTCGCGGCTGGTTACGAAACTGTGACCTCTCTTGGCAGGTTGAGGATTTGTGATGGTGGATGTCCCGTAGTGATACTCAGAGGATCTGGCAGTCACTCATGGTGACCCGGCTCTTACAACGAAGGTTGACGGCTCGTCAGCTATCGATGCCCAGTCAGGTAACGGTGTGTTGTAGACTTTGTTGGATGGTTCGACTGTATCATCCTCTGTTTCGAAGAACTCAACATCATATATTGGACTGTAAGGTGATGACGATGTTATTATGCATATGATTTTTTATTCCAGCACTGCTTTCACGCATTGATGGTAGGTGGAAGGAATAACTTTGTTGTCATGTAGCCATGGCGCCCCAATATCTTATGGTATTCGTGCTCTTTCGTAATGACATGCAATTTCACCTTGGACATAATGGGACGAACTTGTAAATTCAAATAAACATGGCCATAGGAATTAGTGTGGTTACCTTTGAAATCCTTCATTACTATAGGATGTTGTATGATCTGGCTCTGTGGAACCTGCGCAACTTTGAGCGTCCTGAGTGTAAAAATATTGGCATCTGCTCCTGTTTCGATAAGGGCCCTCTTGAATTCGGTCTTCTTAACATGAGCGATGACGTACATAGCTCGATTGTGACCTTCTTCTGCCATCATGTTCTCCTCGGTGAAGGTGACGCTGTTTATAGTTGGGCTATCTGACATGGACGTTTCTATTTCCATTGGTGATGGTGTCAGATGCGTGTTCACGGCTATGCGGTTGAGAGCAACAAAGGTGTTGATACGTTGATCCTTGGAAAAAGGATGAAGCTCGCACAACCTTTAATAAAAAACACGACTTCTTGATCCACGGGTTTTTCTGTAGTGGTGAAGCTCCCAATATTGTGAGGTGGAAAATCACCAGTCGGGAAATTTATTCCTGGTTCTGTAGAGCCTGGGCCTCGTTGAAAAGCGCCACGATATCCTACTTCTTCTATTAACTTGACGAGGGAAGAGAATAGAGCGCCTACCGCATCTTCGAGTCTTGTTAGAATCCTTTCCTGAGATTCTTGTCTTCGCATTAATTCACCAAGAATGATTGGGGTTTCGACTACTTCTGTGGTGTCGTTGGTGAGGTGCAATTTGGTGGTGATGTTGACTGTTGGAGAGGAGAGGATATGTGAGCATCACCATTGATATTGAAAGGGGAAATATTGGAATTGGTTGCAATTGAATCTGACCTAAGGCCAACCATCTTGAAGAATTGAATTTTATTACCGAGAGGTTGGTCTCCGTCTGTGGTTGCCAATTGTTTGTACCTAAAAATTTCTCCCAGGCAAAACAATGTACTGTTGAAGTACTTTTTAGGTTGGAGGATCAAAATTGTACAAAACGAATCCAAACAAGAAGAATGTCTATCTACGTTTTGCTTCAGTTACAAATAGAAGAGATGGGTTGTTCTTAGGGAAGGGAAGCAAAGAAAATTGAAGGAATTTGTGTGTGTGTTGAATGGTGTGTAGAGGTTTAGAAAACAAAGCTTATGAGAATGATTTTCTATCTCTTCTTCGTTCTGTCTCTTGTGTTTGCAAATGGGCTAAGTAGCCTATTTATAGTAATTGAGTTCACACACTTTACTTTGTAAAGTAGTCGAGGTTGTGGGGATATGAAGAGATGGAGGTTGTGGTAATAACCGTCCACTTTTTCTTGGGAAGTTTCTAGACACTTCCAGATTATTAGTCCCTCACCTTTGCAACCGCTTAACCGTCACCACTTACTTTGTAACTTCCTTGTTCTAACCACCAGACCAAAACCCTATGTTTAATCCCCCATGTAATATGATCTGATGTCTCGTAGGAGTTGGTGGAGTCATGGCTTCAAAACCATGATTCTTGTTGCAAAATAATGTTTCTAGTAGATTTTATGCCAATTTTTCGTGGTAATGGCTTATGCAATGATGCTAGCGAAAAAGAATTGTGCTAGTACGAGCGAGTTAAAAATGGTACTTGCTAGAGCAGAGTAGAATGGCACAATAACAACAATAGGCACGGTAGCAGCGTGACGCGGGAGAGGCTAGCGCTATTGGCCCCAGTGCTGGAGCTAGCGCTAGCGGTAGCGCTTGGCCTTGGCGCTAGCGCTGTAGGATCTCATCGTTTGAGGTAGCGCTAGTGCTAGCACTTTGCCTTGGCTCTAGCGCTGCTGGCCTCAGTCATTGCTAGTGCACAACCTTGGCGCTAGCGCTTAGCCTTAGCGCTATTGCTAGCGTTCTAGCAATGGCTTTTGCATGACTTTTTGTCTTGGTTTCTTTGGTTGACTTTGTTGCCTTGTTAGTTTTGACACATTCGTGCTTGAAACATGGCTAGGGTTTACTGAGCATGTACTGATTGATGTCAGGGTTGTTGCCTATGTGTCATTGGTATTGGCCTTTGCTAATATTGTGACCATGATTATGTCCTATTTAGGGATTCTCAATCTTGTGAGATTTAATTGTTAGCGTTTATGCGTAACTTTTGTGCAGTGCATACATAACATCTTCAAGAAATTCGGTCGCGGAAGTTTGCAACTTGAAATTATGCTTGATGCGACTCTGCAATTTAGATGATATACATCTAATTAGCGTTTCCATTCAGCTATGGCATTGCTCTATTCTGAATGTTTGCAATTTTGTATAACCAATATATTTTATTTTATACAAGTAGTTTGCACATGAAATAACGAGGTTTTTAGTTGAATAAAGCTTTGAAATTTCTCGGGTGCATATATATGCTAAAGAGCTGCAGGGCTGATGTAGTCATGAGCTGAATATCCTTTTCTGATTTCCTCGCAAAATGTAGGATATGAGTAGCATTCATACTTCCAATGCTTGTCAGAAATTAACGTATATTTATTTCATGCTTCTGCAGCTAGGCAAAAAGCAGCATTACAAGAGGAGTATTATAATTTTTTCTCTTGTTAAAAATCCACCATCAACACCTCTTTAATAAATTTTTACTTTAAAAAAAATAAATTATTTTTAGATCACCGAGTACATAAGATAAAATGACTAGAGACAGAAAGGTTATTTTAAATCTTATGATAACTAAAACGCTTTGTCACTTTAAGAGAGACACTCTAACTAACAAAGATATCAAGCTAGTTCAGGTCTTCAAGATCCCATCTGGCATTGTAAATGTATCAATATTCTCCAAGAAAACTTTTGAGGTGAACCACTCTCATGCACTCTGCACCATATTTCAATCAATTGCTATGGATAAGATTGGCGACTGTTCGTCTGCATGAGAGGACAAACCGCCATAAAAGCCAGCTTTTTGCAACTTTGGTTGCTGCCATGCTTCTTTACAAATGCCATGTTTTTTCCTTGGAGCTCATGAGACATAATAAAATGAGGACCACCTCCGGTCAGGTTATTATTGGAATAATTGAGTATGAAAATGATAGAAATATACCATAATTAAATAAACATTCAATTATTTTGTGGCAACTGGGATATGGGTTTGCATGGTTGATGATTGTTGTGTTCCCTCCTTCACTCGAAAAGGAGAAAACTGTGTAAACATGAAAGAAAAAGTGGGTGTCAGAAAAGATAAGTATGGAGGTGGGCTCTTTTGTACTACTTCATTTTAACATCACTCATGAGTTTGTGGTTGTTTCTTACGATTGTAGACTCCTATCAAAAATTAATCAAATAATCTTCATAGGCTACTCATATGTGGTCGTCATTAAACGGCTCCATATTCTTTGGCCTGAGGTTTTCCTCCTTTTTGCTCTTGAATGTTGAATGGCTGATCGGGGGACGACCGGGCGAGAGAAAATAAGTGGTCGTAGAGTCTTTTTAGTGACAAACTTCTTACCAAAATACACTTATATTGAAAACTAATCTTTTCAAAGATACCACTTGTTGTATGATACATAACCTAGGGAATAAGATTGCATAGGAACCACAAGTGTACCTGCTGACTAACTTGTAACGTTTGGCAATGATATTTGAATTCTTTTTTTTAATAAAAAATGAATATCAATCGAAAGTTATTAAAAGTCAAAACTACAAAGAGTTAGTATCTACTTCCACTTTATCAATTGTTCATTGGGGAACAATAGAGTTCCACTTTTCTGTGTTATTTTTTTTTTATGAAAGAGTGAATTTCATTGTAAAAAGAGAGGGCTACACATGTCAACCGATAATTGTTTTAAAAATGGGAGAGGATCATCCTACTTTTTCCCCGTTCCTTCTAAGCGGGCTTGGTTCGCTATAGAGTCAGCGATTTTGTTTTCCGCTCTACCAATAAAAGATAACTTACAAGATAAAAACAACTTTAAAAGTCTTTTACAATCAATTAGAAGTGTGTGGCAAGACCATGGGCTAGAGTTCGTGATATCGTTAACATCTTCTATGATCATCTATTTATCACCCCGGAACAAAATATGACTCCACCCCTGCTCTTTGGCCCACAGTATGGATTCTCTCAAAGCCGTTGCTTCCGCCTGATAACTAGAGCTAACTCTAGCTACTCCTGAGAAACGGGCAATGAACGATCCCTTAGGTGTGCGAGCTACGGCTCCATATCCAGCTGAAAAGTCAGTTACAGAATAAGAACCATCAAAATTTATTATAACATATTCGATATTCCTGGCGGTCCAAGTTAACACTAGGCCCTGTTCGGAGAAGATGGTCTTTTTTGATGTACTGCATTTGTTTGGTTTGAAGTTGGGGATACTGACCGTTGTTGTTTATAACTGCGATCGGATCGGTTCTGGTAATTATGTTGATAGGGTTGTTGTGATTGGTAGTGGTATGGACGAGGGATTTCCTAAGTGGGTTAGGTTCCTTAGGCGAGTTTGTTCTTGTGCTTATGGGATCAGGGATTATGGAAGTTTGGCTATTGCCTTTACCTATCGAGAGGTGTTTTTGGGTGCCCTTAGGCTGAGGTATGGATTGGGGTGTAGTGTGAGCGGTGGTGGACTGGTGTGGAGTGATGATGGGGACTGTTTGGGTAATGTTTGTGGATTGGTTGAGTGGAAGCACAGACGTTTTGGCAATGATTTGTATGACCATGGTAGGTGGAAGCAACTGTGAAAGTCCCGTTGGAAGTTTGGCCCCAACCCATTTCATCCCGGCCTTCCGGGAGAATAGGTATAGCCATAATTTCGTCAATTTGTGGTTTGGAGAAAAGGTTGTTAATGGTTGGGATATTCCAGGAATGGGTGTTTTGATCTATAATATCACAGACCCTCGACAACCCGGAGTTCCTTTGGCTATCGGTGACTTCAGTAGTTTTCATACTTTTTAGCCAGTTATAGTCCCAAATCCTAACTTTGGTGCCATCTCCGATGGATCAAAAATGGTTATCGCGAATAATATTAATACCTTTTTGGATTCCTTTCCAGATCCAGGTATCCTTCGCTTGCTTGCGAACGGATAGAGGACTGGAATTGGGAAAGTAGCGAGCCTTTAAAACCTTTACCTAGAGATCTGTTTCGTTCTGAATAAGCCTCCATGCGAGTTTTGTGAGCATAGCTTCATTAAACAAGGCCAGGTTCTTGAATCCTAAACCTCCCACATTCTTTGGTTGGCAAATGGATTCCCAGGCTTCCATTGAGGATCCCCTGAGATTGCTTTTTCCTGTATTCCAAAAATTCCTCTGGATTTTGTCCATGGAACTTATAGCTTTTTTTGGGATGTCTAGACAACCCATTTGGTAATTTGGGAGGGTGTTGATGACCGATTGGATCATAGTTGCTCTTCCATCTTGGGAAAGCATTTTTGATTGCCAACCTTGGAGTCTAGTTTCCATACTTTTCAAGATAGCTTCAAAAGATAAGGTTCTAGCTCTTTTGCGGAAGAGGAGAAAACCAAGGTATTTTTCTTCTTTTGTCATTTTGGGCATTGCGAGCCATCGACCTATTTCGTCTTGAAACCCTTCCTCGATATTTTTACTGCAGAAAATGCCCGATTTGTTGAAATTTATGCATTGGTCACTCGATTGACTAAATTCCTCTAGGATGGAAAGCAGATTGGTCACTTCCTCTTGGTTAGCTTTGATAAAGATTAGGCAATCATCAGCGAAGAGGAGATGGGATATTGAGGGACCCGATATAGAGATTTTCGTCCCACTCAGGAAGCTCATATCATTTGTGCTGTCAATCATTTTGGAAAGTGCCTCCATGCAAATTATGAAAAGATACGGGGATAGGGGGTCCCCTTGTCTTATTCCTCTAGTCGGCTTGAAAAATTTGTAGGGCGTTCCATTGAGAATGATGGAATGGGTGGAAGTAGATATGCATTGGTTTTATGAGTTGACACCATCTTTCCGAAAATCCCAATTTCTTCATGATTGCTAAGATAAAGGACCATTTTATTCTATCAAAAGCTTTGCTCATATCGAGTTTTATCCATAGGTTTCCAGGGATACCTTTTTTCCTTTTCATGGATTCAACTACTTCTTAAGCGATAATTACATTATCCTGGATGTTTCTGGTAGGGATGAAAGCCGATTGAGCAGGGGAAATGATTCTGTTTAAGATCGGTTTTAGTCTGTTAGCTAAAATCTTTGAGATAATTTTGTAGGTGATGTTGTACATGCTAATTGGTCTGAAGTCTGCTGGGGATTGAGGGGTTTTTGTCTTGGGAATTAGAGAGATATAGGTGTTATTAAGCTCTTTTAAGATAAATCCCGTATCGAAGAAAGCTTTGGTAGCTTTAATAATATCCTCTCCTACAATTTCCCAATTATGTTGGTAAAAGCCAGCTTGGAAACCATCAGGGCCAGGGGCTTTCCATGGTTTCATAGTGTTAACCACTTTTTTGATCTCATCCGTGAGAGGGACCTTTGTAAGGTTCTCATTTTCATTTTGGGTTACTACTGGTTTGAACAGTTGGGCAATCTTAGGGTCAATACTGTTTTGGCTGGTAGAGCTAATCTCCTCAAAATGCGAGGTTAGAAGAGATTCAAGGTCTTTCCTTTTTTTGATCCACTGATCATTTTTATCTTTAAGACTTATTATGTTATTTGATTTTTTTCCTATGGTTTGTAATATCATGAAAAAGCTTTGTGTTTCTATCGGCATCTTTGATAAAATATTCTCTTGATTTTTGGATCCAGAAACTCTCTTGGATATCATACCAGTGTTCTAGTTCCTTTTCCAGCATTATTTGGGTTTCTATGTCGCTTTCTCTAGTGCTATCCCTCAAATGAAGAAGGCTTTTTCCTATGTTTTCTATTTTTTCCTCTATTTTCCCAAAATTTGTTTTTTTCCATCTCTGGAGGGCAGTTTTGGTGTTTTTTTGTTTTTGGGTCAGGAGATAGGGGTCTGATCCTAATTTTGTAGAGTGCCAGTTCTCCGCTATAGTGGCTTTACAGGTCCCGTCTTTCTGCCAACATTCATAGAATTTGAAATAAGAGGTTAGCTTTTTTTGGGTGACCTCAGTGTCGAGCACTATAGGGTTGTGATCTGATCCTATGCAAGGGAGGCTCTGAATGAGAGATGTTGGGAAATGGGATTCCCATTCCTGGTTGACTAGACCTCTATCTAACCTTTTGAGAATTAGGTTTTCGGCCTTCCTCTTGTTAGACCAGGTATAGTTCGGACCTGAGTATTTTAATTCGATGAGACCTGCAGCTTGTATTATTGCCGGAATTGGATTTTTCGTGCAATCCGAGTCTTCCGATCGGTTTCTCGCGTCCTCCGCCGAAAGGGTGATGTTGAGGTGACATATGCACCTCTATCGTTTTACAAGATCATCTTCGAACTAGATCCCCTAAGGCAGTTGATGTCGAGAAAGAAGTTCAGTTGTCAGAAGCCAATCCTCTGGTCGATGTGGTTTACCTAGGCGATAATACAAAGATTGACTTTGTTTTTCCACCAAAATATTTTCTTCCATATGTGGGAACGTTAGAATTTCAAATGTGTCAGTTATTAAGTTTTGAGACTAAGCCTAATTACTTTAGGAAATTAGAATTGACACATTTGTTTAAGAATGACCACCTTCATAGTAGTCAACTGTGTGAGTCAAATGAGTCAAATCTGATTGACTTTAAGGATCCACAGTTCAGGTTATTATTATGTGCTTCTAAGTTCTTACTTGAGTTATTCCAGACTCTACAACCTGATTCTTTTGATCCTTCCTACGAGGAAATCCAGCCCATGAAAATATTTTATCTAGACCCTTTTATAGAGCCTGAGCCTGAACCACAACTAGAAGTAGTTGTTGTAAACAGAAAACTAGATAAGGGTGTGCTCGATTTGTTCATTTTCTTGGCCTGTTGTTGTTTCCTCTTATTTGTGATATCACTATTTGATTCAGACGACCCACAGTTGTTCCGATTATTGTTATATGATTTATGAGGTGACTAATTCTTTCTTAGTCTGGCTGAAGATTTTAAACTTAGCACTTCTTGGGAGGTAACCCATGCTCATGAAACACGGTAATATCTTTCCTTAACGCTTTTCCTTCGATTGGTAACAGTTTCTCCTTGTTCATGATTTTAATTATTCATCTTTAGAAACATTGAGGACACTGTTTGATTTAAGTTTGGGGGTAAGGGAGAAAATTTTTAGTTAAATAATAAAGCTCTAGAATTTAGAAGCTTGTGAACACTTCAGGGTGACACTAACCATTCTAGGTAGATAGAAACTTAGCTTTTTTTCTATTGGAATTGGTGTGCCCAGTTAAATGGTCTATTCATAAAAGGACAGAGTTCAAGTGTTAGAAATAACATGATAGTTGTCACCACATGTCGGAGTCTATCTCGACCATATCACCTTCTGTTTTTATTTTTGCAATTTTTGTGTTTCTCTAAGTGATTTGGTGGGGCACCAGTATCGAATTGTTATCACTGCCAGGATGGAGTAGAGTGTTTGAGATTATTTAGACTACATTTAAAAAAAAAACAATCGAATATTGACACTTTGATAGCAATATGTGTGTGTTCTCCCTGTCTCCGTCGCCTAAGCAAGCGTGGAACGCAGGATCCATGGAAACTATCATGTAAGATGCTGATAAGAACCATGCGCTTGGATACAATTTGATCCAATCATGTTGTCAATACATTTATAGTTATTTTATTTTCAATAAATCAATCGCTGGGACCCTTGTATATACCAGTTGAATCGATATTAGTTAAGACCATGTATCTCAATCTATTAGGATTCATCCTGGCACTGACCTTCAGACAGTTATGGGAAACACCGTTCACCTTAGTCAACACGTGCAACCTTCATATTTTCCATGTCCATCTTCTAAATCTTTTCATGTGATTGAACTGTGATAGATTCTGAGACTTGTGGTTGAACTATTATCTGAGTAGAGCTCTGTTGTCTTATATATGAATTTTAGTATGCTTGAGTAAACACTCGTGTACATCAATTGGACTCATATAGGGTAATGATTCCCATAGCCGAAGAATTGAGTAAGCCAACTAAATAGCTTGTTTACTGTCTATCCTTAATTGTTCACGAGTCGCTAAAATCTGGAGTAAAGATTTTATGGGTATACCTCTTGTAAACCCTCACGAGACAAAACTCGTCCACTAGAGACACCTAGGGATTTAACGGCTTATTACATGCTAAATGTAGTCGCGATTCCTGCGAAAGTGAGTTAGGATTTTATTTTATAGATTAGGTTTGCTCGAGGACTAGGAAACAGTATGTTTGGGGGTATTTGATAAACACATTTTTGTGTCTAAATTACGCTCGATTATCTACTTTGATAGTGTTCGATTTTGTTATTATTATGGTTTTTTATGTCTTTGTAGATATTTTTGGTTCAAAAGGGATAAAGGCACCCACTTTTTGGTTCAGGGCACCCAATCCAACATTTCAAACTTCAAATTTGGGAGGAAAAAAATTCTTCCCGTATCAACAACGTACGAGTTTTGGAAACTCTTCCGGGTATGGAAATCTTCTCAAATTTATTAGGAAACCGAGTTTGTTTGGGCAACAAGAAGAAAGAAAAAAAAGATATAAGTATTTTTCTCATAATAGAAGCGATAAAAAGAGAAACAAACGAAACAAACGAAATCATGAAGGAAGAAAATCTCTTTTGGAATGTTTTTCATCGGTGAATCCACCGAGAATTAAAGGGAAGATTGAAGAGATTTAGGGTTGTGGTAGTATAAATAGAAGAGCTTAGAGAAGATTTGGGGAGTCGGAGAGAAGCCAGGGTGAAGCGGAAAGAATACAGAGATCGAAAAAGAATACAGGAGAAGAAAATTTTTCTGCTGCTGCAAGGAAGAGGAAGAACACGAAGAACAAACGGCATATTAGAACTGTCGTTCATAGTATGGTTAAAACCGTTCTTTTTCTACCTCGACAGAACACCGTACTTTTCTCGTGCTCTTTTAATATCATTTGTAACGCACAGAACTACTCATTGTAACACCTTATAAGCGTGGCAAACGTTCTGTGTGCTATTTTATCACCATTGTAAGCATCACTTGAGTTATAAAATCGATTTTTGAGGGTTTTGTCATTACAATGAGCTAATCACCATCATTGGGGCGACAGAGGAAGCCGTTCTTCCAATAATTAAGTGGTATGTCTATTTTAATTGTATTTTCTTTACAATTCTTTTATTATTAATTGCTTAGATTGAAATTGAAAGAATGGTTTTTCTCAAGTAGTTGTGTTTTCTTTTGATGGGACATGCTTGGTATTAAACTCTTGATGTCTCATGCTTTCGGTTTACAACTATTCTTTTAAAAACCTAACCTTGATAATGATTTGAATAAAGTGAAAACAAGAATTGTGAGATTTTATCACTGAAATATTGATTAATAGTGGAATCTTTAGCCCTAGTTTTCTTCCATCTATTTTAATCAAATCTGTTTAAACTTATTTATTTGTAGTTATTCAAAATTAGGTATAGAAATCAATCTTCACAAGTCCGAGAATCGAATCCCTTTTTACCACTATATTAAAAATAACATCACCAGCCAAAGCACTTCTCGGTCAAAGCATAAAGCTAGTCCCAGCTTAACTGCTTCACGTAATCAAACTTGACCGCCGTACCATGGTCGTCCAGACCTAGAATATGCACCACATCATCGGAAGTGATGGTCATCTCTCCCCACGGCATGTGGAAAGTATCGGTCCCTGGATAATACCGCTTCATGAATGACGATATCGACACACGGTCGTGTTTTAACACTGAGTTTTCGGCAGCCGTAGTTAGCCCCGAGCTCAGTATAATTTCTTGGAACCGAAGACACTCATCCTTCAACGGCCAGTCGTTCATCTTGTATGGTGCGGCAGTAGGTTTCAGTAGACGAACCGCATTAGAATGGTCCTAATATACACGACGAATTAAAAACAATTAGAATAAAAGTTAACACTTCTACGAATAAGAAGACAATATGTTAAGAATGGTGTTTAATAATTATTACCTCGGTAGAGTAGATTTCCTTGGCCCAAGAATCCTTGTTTCCAAACAATAGACGTCCTCCATCTCTTGGAAGCCCGGGGATTTGACCTTGTCGGGGACCCTTAATCTTCAGAGAGTCGGGGACCTTGTGTCCTCGTCTCTTCCTTGGTTGTTTCTTTGTAACAGTTTCTTCTTCTTCTTGGGAGCATTTGGTCAACCTCCTTTGAAGTGTGGAGCTTGAGGAGCACTTGGTCCTCCTTCTTCGTTTTTGCTAGCGCTCTTTTGTTGTCTAGCACTAGCGGTAACCTTCTTACCGCCTTCATGACAAGGCCCCGATAGAATTAGATCGTTCCTTTGCTTAGCACGCTTTTCCCTTTTTTGATACAAGATAAAGAACAATTATTTCAATACATAAAAAGACAAAGTAAGTTGAACTCAACATATTATTAACAATCGGTAGTTACAAAAACAACTTAACTACCGATTGTGAATAATCGGTTGTACAAAAAACAACTTAACTACCGATTGTTCACAATCGGTAGCTCGGGCTCTCCATTAACTACCGATTGTGCATAAAAAAAATGGGAACACAAAAGTCTATGGACACACACACAATCAGAAGTTATATAAAAAATTTAACTACCGATTATCACTAAATTTGGATCCAGTAGAATAATCGGTAGTTTAGGTGTAAAAATAACTAATGCGATCGATGTTTTTGAGGATCACTAACTAGCACAATCGGAGGTTTAACACTAAACAAAACTACCGATTATCACTACTTTTGCATCCAGTAGAATAATCAGTAGTTTATGTCTAAATCTAACTACCGATTTGTTTTTGAGGTTCACTGAACACTCACAATCGGTAGTTTAAGCCTATACAAAACTACCGATTATTACGAAATTTTTGTACAGAAGAACAATCGGTAGTTTTAACCTAAAGATAACTACCGATTGTGCATGATCTTCATGAGCAGTGAAGAACACTGCCATAATCGGTAGTTTAATACAACCACGAAACTACTGATTGTGCTACTGCACCTAAAACCCTTGGTATTCTACTCACTAATTCAAGCGATTTAAGCAATATAAACATTATGGTAAACCCCTAACCTTATTGGAGCCATCAACTGCTGGAGAGGTAGATTTTCGTATTCGGACTTCATGTCTACTTCATCCTCATCGCGTTAATCGCTTTGTTCTTGAACAATTTCTCGATCTCCTGCAAATAGGGAAAATGACGGCCACTCTGCATTAGGAGGTTGACGAGATGTTTGCTTTTGTCGAGGCATCTTTAGATTGTAGTAAGTACGATTAATTGGTTTACGATTATATGATGAATTAGTGATTAAGCTATTAGAGATGCATTCATCCAAGGAGATTCTATTAAAATTATCAAGAGGAAAAGAGCTAGGAACAACATTATTATCATGGAAGAACATGCTATGAAAAGGATAAATAAGATTTTCCTTGATTTTTTCATGTTCAACTATCAATTTACCATCAGAATTTTGGGATAATTAGAAAAATACCCCAAAAATGTATGCCTGTCGGGAAAATGTCTCATAAAAAGAGTTATGGGAAAATACTGTATCGTTATATTTTCCATCCAAGTACCGTTAAATGGTCAAACAGTGCACACTTGACCTATACACGTGTGGGCATTAAAACAAGATTACCCTTACTTTTGGATTTCGACACGTCTCCTAAGACTAGATTTGGACGGCTAAAGGGTAATTTCGTCTTAAGCCCACACATGTATAAGGTCAAGTGTGCACGATTTAACCATTTAACGGTACTTAGATGGAAAATATAACGATAAGACATTTTTCCATAAAAAAATTTTTACAGATCATTTTCCCGACAAAACACATATTTTTGAGATATTTTTCCAATTATCCCAGAATTTTTTAAAGCATAAATTCGGTATCGTGATTCTTCTATGAATAACTGAAACATGAAATACATGGATGTTTTGATGGTATTGGGAACCGATTTGGATTTATTTATTCTTTGTTGCCAGAACATCCTATCTCGCTTCTCCAGACTTGCACTGTGTTTACAGATTACTTTCTCTTCCTCCTTTATATCAGCCAAGTGTGTTGTGGCTTGAAGTTCAACCAGTTTCCTTTTTTCACTGTCAATTTCTCTGTGTGTCACCGAAGGAATTCTTGCTCCATTATATGAGACCTTTACCCAAAGAACTTAATCTATCCTCCATGTTGTCATACGTACTCTCCCGATTTTTATGAATGACCTCATTGAAATGTCGGTGATCAATCCATTAGAATTCAAACTTATCGTTGGTTTTTTTTTAGAGGTTCCCACATTGTACTGAGAAGGATGGGTGCATGGTCACTCTCAATTCTAGGAAAATGGAAAACAACAACCTCGGGGAAAAGAAGTCTTCAATCTGAGTTGCAAATTGCTCTACATATCTATCTTTTCAAAGATAGAAGTAGCTTGTGTAGCATTCCTAGACCAAGTAAAAGCTGGTCCATCATAACCCAAATCAAGAACATCTTTATCTCTAATAAAATTTCTGAATTGATTACAAATTATATCAGTGTTAAAAGAACCCCCCATGTTTTTTTGTAAGCATGCGTTAGAAAATTGGGATCTCCTATGGTACACTAAGGATCAGAAATTTCAGGTGTTGCGTTTGAGATTCTACTCCAGAAAAATCTCTTTGGGGGATGAGCAAGGGGGCCATAGACACACAGTAATTCCCATCTAGGGGTACAGAGTTTAGCTTTAATAATGCAATGAATCAAGTTTTGAGATTTGGAGATCACTTTTATATCAGTATTGTTATGCCATAAGATAGCAAGACCACCACTTCTTTGTGCAACAACATGATCAAAATATCTGAAGTTAAGAGAGCTGCAAACTCTAATATTGTACCTATCATTCAATCTAGTTTCTGAAATAAAGAGTATAGAAGGATTGCAAATGCGCAGGAATGAGTTCAAGGTCAGAACGGTCGTCTCATTCCCTAGATCATGATAGTTCCATGATTGTATTAAAATTGACCTTGGGATTTTTCAAGGCCAGTCGCCACAGCCTCTTCTTCGCTGGCAGATGCAATCGCTTGAGCGGTGGATCAAAGACCATCGGGGTATCTTGTCTTTTAACTCCAGAATGTTGTAACTCCTTGTTGATCTTATTAGAATGTGGACTATGGCCATTCTTTTTCATTGGCGCTGTTTTTTTTTCTTTCCGGATCAGTGAGAAGGATGAGGGTGAGGGTTGTAGGGTTTGGTGTTGTTGTGAATATGTTATTTTGGGGTTAACAAAATTGGGTGTGTAAGAATCAGTTGGGGTGAAAACAAGGTTGTCTATGGATACAGTTTGATAGGTTGGAATTAGGTTATGTGAATTGATGGGTTGAGTGGGTGGTTTTTTTAGTCTGGATCAAAGATCGAGTTTTCTAGGTAATTGGTATGGTGGGTTTTGTAACGGTAACTTTTTCCAGAAATCCTTTTTCGGCATTAGAGCGTCCACGGTCATCACACCATTACCAAAGACTAAAAAGTAAAAATTTTACTCTTTGGTCCGCCCCAAACATAGCGGGTTAACGAGTAAAATTAATCGGGCGGTTGTCTAACCTAACGTTTGTAGTTGGACGGACGTCTGGATATACGTTTGTTGAGACGGGCGTACGTCTAAGAAAACGTTTGCGTGGGACGGACATTTGGTTGAACGCTTGAGGGAGGCGTTAACGAAAAGTACGCCTGATGATAGACGTGCCCCTACACGCACGCCCCAGAGACGGTCGCTTTTTTAGACGAACGCCTGATGGGGCGGTTTCATAGCCATACACCCGTCATTTTTCTAATACGTGCAGCTGGTACGTGTTTCACCTGAGACGAACGCATACTTAGACATCCGTTTGAAGCATCAGGTGTTTCCCTAGCCAAACGTCGGTCTCACCGGGCGGAGGGCTAGATGAACGCCTGATGAATTATGTTTAAATTAACATTTGATGAAAAAGATAAGCGTTCATAATTCCTGTAACTTTTAGAATTTGAATTAATCTAGCTTGTATCTTGTATTAGTAACTTAATAAGCATTAATCTAGCTTGAATCTGAATTAATCTAGCTTGAATTTGAATTTGAATTAATCTAGCTTGAACTAATTTGAATTAATCTTAGTAAGCATTAATCTAGCTTGTAGCTTGTATCTTAGTAATTTTTAGATTTTGAATTAGTGAACCTGTACCTACGTAAACGCACGGCACAATGATAAATGAATAAAAATAGTAAGCGTTAATCTAGCCGAACGCCCTATATATAGTCTTACGCGCACACCCACTACAGACGCTAATCCAATCGAACGCTCAATACAAGCGTTATTCCAGCCTAACGTTTGATTTCAGGCGTGCGTCTGGTTTTACGTCTGATGGGACGTCCTCTTAGATGAACGCCTGATGGGGCGAACATTTGGTTCACGCCCGTAAAATGAAACATAACTCTAGCGTTACACATGGAATGAGACGGATATCTAGCGAAAGGCCTAGCACGATACGGTCTCCTAGCGCAACGCTCGACGATAACTCGTTTGGTCCAGTTCTCAGACCATTTTTGGTCATGAATAGTGCCGAAAGTGGACCAAAGAGCATTTTTACTCGCCCCACTAATCTTCGTTTTGGACGGACCAAACCCATTTTTACTCTTTGGTCCGTCATTTGGTCCAACGACTGTGGACGCTCTTAGGGTATTGATTGATTGACGATGTAGGCATAAAATTACACTCCTCATATTGGGGGGGGGGGGGGGTTGTTGTAGCAGTGATGACGATGGAATCGGTTGTTACAAGGGTGCTAGGTAATGGAGAAGAGTGATTATAGGTTGTAGTTGTGGGTTGTGGTTGATTATCCAGGGTAGAGGGAGGGAAATTAAGAGGATTTCCAATGTTGTCGCAACTTGCCTATTGATTGATTCTGGCACCTCCTGGGTTGATCTCGGTGACTCCACGGTGGTTTCTGGTGCTCAGATTGGAAGAACCTTGTTTGGACTTGTAGTTTGCATTCAGTTCTTCTTTAAATAAACCTGGTGTTTTTTAGGGCTACTCAAAACTAATTTGGGGCGACTAATAAAACAAAATAAGGTCATTATGAAGTATTATCAATACACCACTTATCCATATATTTTCTTTAATGGCTAATCTGCCCTTGTTTAATTAGTATTAATTTTGATTAATTAGTTAATTAAGTTGGTTATAGTTAGTGTTAGATGTTGAGTTATAGTTTTAGAATAGAAATAGAGAGTGTTTTAGAAAAGAAGAAAAAGAAGAAGAAGAAGAAGAAGAAGAAGAAAAACAAGTTTGGAAAAACTAGGTTTTACCTAAAATCAATAACAAACATGGATGAGTATGAGGAAGAAGGTGAGAAATATCATGAAGAACATAATTTTGAAGGTTCAAAGACGTTTAGAGATGACGATTTGGGATATTTGTTGGATGATCCAAATTTTGGTGTGGAAGAAAACCTAGCCGATGAATCACATCAAAATGAAGATAATAATGCATCAAACAATCAGGTATTGTGTTAAGAAGCTCAAAAACCCACTTTGTATGCGTTTGTTTGTGATTGGTAACAAAAAAAATTCATTTTTGCATGCATTTAATGCCATGGAGGTCCCAGAATCGGTAGTTAATGGAGTACCATAAACTACCGATTATACTTTTGTTCCAAAATAATTATATAATCAGTAGTCTCGTGAAGATTACTTACTACCGATTATACAAAATCTTCAAATTGATTTTTTTTTTGAATTTCTGTTTGCATAATCGGTAGTTTATGAATATTTATTATCTATTGATTATGTTAGTCGCCCCAAAAATGAATTTCTCCAAACCTACAATTTTTTTATTTTGCAAACTTTGTAATCGGTAGTCTCGTGAAGATTACTTACTACCGAGTATACAAAATCCCCAAATTGATTTTTTTTTGAATTTCTGTGTGCATAATCGGTAGTCTAGGAATACTTATTATCTACTGATTATGTTAGTTACCCCGAAAATGAATTTCTCTAAGCCTACAAATTTTTTATTTTGCAAACTTTGTAATCAGTAGTATATGGTATATCGTTATCTACTGATTACAGTGCAATTGGTAGTTGTTTAACAAATTAAACCTCCGATTATACTCGTTTTTGTGTACAGAACTTGACTTGATTTCTTTCTATAATCGGTAGTAAAGGAACATAATTAACTACCGATTGTTGATAATCGGTATCACGGGGATATTATTATCTACCGGTTGTTGTTAATCGGTAGTAAGGTAACATAATTATCTACCGATTATCATTGTCTAACTCATTGCTATTTTACGTAGATTATTGAATGGGTTAATCCTGTTTATACGAATGTCCTGATACTTCCCTACACTATGCAAATAATTTGGTACGCTACCTACCCACTCTTAACTTGTTCTAAGAATGTATGTTACATGGTTAGGCTTCTGATTTTTCTTTTTTTATATGCGCATTAAGACATTTGGAAGTAAGGCGGAGGCAAAGGAATGGCTTATCAACAAGGAAAAAGAGAAGATGTGCGTTTTAGTTTAGAACAATTGCATGAGAGTTGATCGATTTGAAATAATTTGTGAGAGAGGTGGCGAGCGAAAGAGTCCCGTGGGAAAGGATCGTAAATACGTAAAGAAGACGGAGAGGATATACCGAGATAATTCAAAGAAGATTGGATGCCCATTTAAGATTATCTTCCATAAGCCCGATGGTAAGAAAGGCAAAGTATGGAAAATGTTTAGAGTTGCTAATGGTCGTCACAACCACGAAGATCCGGAAAGTCTTGTTGGGCACGTAATGGTGCCAAGTTAAAACCAAAGGAAATGGAGACGGTGAAGTCTATGAGGAACGTAATGAAAGCGAGTGCAATCCTATCTAAGATAAAGGAGGACGACCCCAACAACTTGTCTTTGTTGTCAACAATTTGGTCAGCGCTAGCAACGATCAAAAGGACTGAATGGGATGGTTGAATGGTTATGCAACAATCAGAGTGGTTAGCCATTAACACAATTACACGTTGAGAAAAGAAGAAAGGGATGGTAAGGTGATTCATATTTTCTTGGCACATCCGAAGATGATCCAATTGGCTCAATGCTTTCATCAAATTTTGTTGATAGATGCTACTTACAAGACAAATAGGTACAACATGCCGTTGTTGAACATTGTTTGCCACACTTCGGACAAATGCACATTTACGGTGGCTTGGGGTTTAATGGATGCTGAGAACGATGTGAGTTTCATTTGGATGTTGCAAACATTAAGGTCGATTTATAATGGCGAGCATTTTCCAAGGGTTATTGTAACGGATAACGATCAAGGATTGATGAATGCAATAAAGGTAGTGTTTCCGGAAGCCCATAATTTTCTTTCTACGTGGCATATTCAATGTAACATCAAATCCAATTGCAGAAATCATATCCAAGCTAAAAAATGAAACAAAGGTACCAAGAGGTCGAAGGAAGAGGATGAACGTATTAGTAAACTAACCGTGGAAGAACGAGAAAAAGAGAAAAGGTTGGCCGATGAAAAGTGGGTCGAGGATGGAATAAAGTACCTTTATTTCTAAAAGCATAGTTTGGTCGATGATGAAGGAAGTTTATGAATACAACTTAAAGAACTTTGAGGATGAATGGGGCAAGAACTATCCCAAACCAGTTAAGTATTGCAAAACACAATGGTTGGGACCGCATAAGGATAAGTTTGTGTTTACATGGGCATATGAATATCGGAACTTCAAGAACGAGGAAACAAGCATTGCAGAGGGGTCCCATGGACGATTAAAGAACATACTAGTCGGTAGTCAAAATGGGGTTGTGTCGGTCAAAGAAGCAATCCATGAGTTCACCAATCGTGACCTCACTAAGATTTATGGTTCAATGGAAAAAAGTCGGCATAGATTCCCGTTGGCACATTTAAAACATAAAAATCTTCTAAGGGGTATAGTTTACAAAGTTTCTTGGTGGGCAATAAATTTCATGATAAAACAATTGGAGTTGTACAGAGATCACGATGATGAGACTACGATTTGCAAATGCAAGACGACGATAGGTATTGGACTCCTGTGTCGTCACATACTTGGAAGGTATATTGAAGTGATTGACATTAATGATATTCATCCTCTGGAAGCAATTAACTTTCACTCCAAGCACCCCCGCGGTTGATGGTGCGTCGTTCGTGGAGACGAAAATATTTGCACGAATACTCGAGCGTTACTCTACGTCAAATGGGGCACAAAAGCAAATATTGATGCACTATTTAGAGGAAGCCATTCACCCCTATCTAAAGGTTATTCAGGAACCAATGAGAGGAAAGGCGATGGGTAGGCCGAATACCGAAAACTCGGGGTCAATTCAAAGAAAAGAGTTGAAGGAATGGTTATCTAGTCACCGTGACCTTTCTAGGCATGAACATACTGAAGCTGAGTATAAAGATGTGTCGGCTCTAAGAAAAAAGGTCGTCCAAGGAAGGATCAAGGTGGACCAAGCTCATGACAAGTCAAAACTAAGGTCTCTACGATTCCTTCCCAACTAAGTCAAACCCAACCTATACACGATGAGTATTTGGAACAACTCCCTTTACTCATTATACCATTTGTTTTGTCCACTGACGATGTCGATGGGGATTGCAATTGTTGTTTTCACGTTGCTTCGAAAAAAATAGAAGACTTTACTGAGACGGTTACCGAGAATATCACCCAATGACAATATTTAAGAAATAAGATGGCCGCACAATTATTGCAGGATAAGGAATTTTATATTGAAATGATGAGAGAAGGAGATAAACATGTTAGAAAACAAGAGATCAAAGAGTTATATACTCGTGTAAAATGCCAAAAAGTATTGGAGACAATCGGTTCCAGATATTGGATGGTAATGCCGATATGTGGGTATCTTTTAGCGGATGTATTGAACTGCGTGGTACATTATTTATATCCTCCTTCATTAGGAGTAAGTGTTACATTTACACCCACAGACGGTGTGTAATGAGTCGGTCAAAGATAGACGAATCATTATGGCATGGGTTAATAGCAATCATTTTATCGGTTTAAGTTTAACGGATGATTGTCCATTACCTTCATTGAGTAGATGGTCGTATACTTCTCAACTAACCATTATAAGGAGTGGTTGAAGAAATACGAGTCCAACATGAAGCGTTGGGATCGCTTAACAAGCTCAGGAAAGGACCCAATTAATTTGAACTCGGATGGTGAGTAATTGATTTTGAATTTATATTTTGAACATAAATATATAGACAAATATTAATGTAAT
This sequence comes from Papaver californicum, assembly GCA_023531435.1. Taxonomy (NCBI): domain Eukaryota; kingdom Viridiplantae; phylum Streptophyta; class Magnoliopsida; order Ranunculales; family Papaveraceae; genus Papaver; species Papaver californicum. Next base: position 1,379,095 of record JAJJMC010032716.1, on the reverse strand, counting down.
GTTTTTTGATTGGTAACAAAGAAATTCATTTTTTGCATGCCTTTAATGCCATGGACGTCTCATAATCGGTAGATAATGGAGTACTATATCTACCGATTCGGTAGTCTAAGAATTTTTTAAACTACCGATTACAATGTGTTGCCCCAAGTTGAAAATCGCAAAATTTTTCCAAATTCCAACATTTTGAACATGCATAATCGGTAGTCTAAGAAT
>JAJJMC010032716.1:1348669-1378872 GCA_023531435.1 Papaver californicum | reverse complement strand
TCGCAAAAAAAATCAAAATTCCAACATTTTTAACATGCATAATCGGTAGTCTAAGAATTTTTTAAACTACCGATTATAATGGGTTGCCCCAAATTGAAAATCGCAAATTTTTTTAAATTTCCAACATTTTTAACATGCATAATCGGTGGTTTAAGAATTTTTTAAACTACCGATTATGTATGTTGCCCCAAATTGAAAATCGGAAAAATTATCAAAATTCCACCATTTTGAACATGCATAATCCATTCAAATGTTAGAACATTAAACACCAATAATGTTAAACACCATAGACTTATCCATAAAGTAAACAAGTTTGTTACAAATCAACTTTCAAATGATGTTCTTTGTCAAAACAACCACAATCTAATTTCTAGATTTTTTGGTTTTGGTACGAGGACGACGAGCATCAGCACTAGATGAACCGCGAGATCTTTTACTGTGCTTTGCTGCTAGCCTCTTAGGTTTATTCTCTCCAAACTTTCTAGCATAGGCTTCATTATCAATGTTGTCAATGAGGTCTTTCTGCTCTCTCATCTGCTCAATTGATAAAGGCACTCCCGCATTTATGCACCCGCTAGCTTTTTGGAGAAAAATGCAAACCTTTTTTTTTCCTCTGTTTTTAGACAATAAAAATCAAACGATTATTATCTAAAATATTGAGCCATAATATTAAAATCAAAAGGAAATAACATTACGTACCAGCCTTTCATAACCACTTGGTTGAGGCCCCGAAAAATTGTATCTTGGGCTTGCTTAGATCGCCTTTCCTTAAAAAAACAAAATAAAGAACAATTATTTCCAAGAAGACACCGTTTAATCACTACATAATCGGTTAAATTAAACAAAGTAACTACCGGTTGTGCATAATCGGTAGCTCGGGCTCTACATTATATACCGAATGTGCATAATCGGTAGGACGGGCTCTAGATTATCTACCGATTGTGCATATGGACACACAACAATCGGTAGTTACATAAAAAGATTAACTACCGATTATGTATAAATTTGGGTCCAGGAATATAATCAGTAGTTAATGACTAAATATAACTGCCGATTATGTAGTATGTTTTGAAGAATCACTAACTTTCATAATCGGGAGTTTAACCCTATACGAAACTAGCGATTATGCCTAAATTTTGGTCCAGGAATTAATCGGTAGTTAATGACTAAATATAACTACCGATTATGGTCGATGTTCATGAGCAATTAAGAAAACTAACATAATCAGTAGTTAAATACAAACAAGAAACTACCGATTATGACATATTACCTAAAACCCTTGATATTCTATTGACGATTTCATTCGATTGAAGCATAATAAACACAAATAATGGTAAACCCTTACCTTATTGGAGCCCTTACATAGTGCTAGAGAGGCTGATTGTCGGAATCAGTCTGCGCATCTAGATCATCATCTTCGTGTTCTTCGTATTCCTCATTATGTTCTTCAACAATCTCTCTATTTTTTATTTTTCTGAAAAATTCGGCCAATTAGTATTACCAGGTTGACGGGTGGTTTGTTTTTTTCGAGTCATCTTTAGATTGTAATTACGACGATGAATTGATTTACGATTTACGATGAAATGATTTAGCCACAATCGGTAGCTTGAAAACAAGAGAAGAAGAAGAGAAAACAGGCTCAATCGGTTGGAATAGAAATGGTAAAGGTTTAGGTTTAGGTTTTTAAACTTTCATTAGTGAAAAGATTAAAGGTATTTGTTTGATTACTGTGAGGGTATATAAGTATTTTTACATATCATTAGACTATCCCATAGCCACTTATATTGGATGGGTTTAAAATAGTCGCCCCAAATTAATTTTGTGTAGCCCTTAAAAACACTAACTAAATAAGCAAGTTTTATGTCCTACATTTAATCTAAGAAGTATTCATGGGAATCAAATCACATTGCTTCACATTCCTTTGAACGATCAGGACACTGCCTCATAATGTGCCCAAACTTGTTACAGAAAAAGCATACTCTGGGTAATCTTTTGTATCTCAGTTAATATTGCACTTCTTTGATGGGAGTGTGATGTTGAATTCCAGTTTTAATGGCTTTGTGGTGTCAAGCTTCACTCTAGCCTTTGAAAATTCCCCTATTTTGCTTGTTCGCTTACAGGAATTGGGTATGAAATCCCGATTTTTGAGACTATAAACTCCACAACTTAGTTTTTTGAGCAATCATTGGTAAACCATAGACTTGGACTTTGAAATCATCATACCTGAATTCATATTCATGCGGTAGTTTTTCTGGGTCGTACACTTCCATAAGGACGAGATCTTCATTAATGGACCATGGAGATTTTGTGAAGACCATATTGAAATCATACCCCTATTCAAACTTGACCCTATACATTCCTGGACCAAAATCAATAACTTTAATAGAGCCTGATGGTCTCCATGATCTCTGAAGAAAATTATAAAGGATATTAATATTACATACTTACGATCAGCAATAGTTGTGCTTATGAGAGATTTCTTATGTTCATTTTTAGGCTCAGTAGATCCTCCGGTACTTCAATATTCTGGTCATCATTCTTAAGGAGGGCATACGACTTGCTAGGACTTCACAATCAGATTTATGGTGAGTTGGCGAGAATAAAATTATCCTATTGATGGGAGCAAGCTAATTCCAACAAATACACGAACTTAAGTAGCAGAAAGTTACGCATTAATATTAATTAAGTCTGGTAGAATACTTAATAATTCCCCATTAATCGATAAAAAGAAATCCTCATTAGAAGATTAAGTATTGATCTTGCTCTTCCACTAACGCACTCCATGAATTATAATCGAAATACAATTCGTTCCAGTAGTCATTGTGAGTACCAAAAAGTTGCTCTGACACGTGGCAGCAAAGTGCGGAGCACAAGATATCCCGATGTATGGATCGAAATGCTGTTGGATCGTACCAGAGATCGTACCAGGGATCGAACCAAGGATCGAACCATGGATCGAACCAGTCCCGTAGGATAAGAAGATTAGATCGACAAGTGGACGGATAGGGAGAAGCCACATGGAAATATCTGGAAGAGATTGGGTCGACACGTGGGACGATTAGAGGACGCCACGTAATAGAATTGGATGACTCATCGATCCAAGCTGGATGACTCATCGATCCAAGCTGGATGGATTTTCCTTTAAAAGGAAAGGAAGAAAAACAGAAAAAGGATCGGCTTCTTCTGAGACCCAGAAATTGATCTTACTGTAAATCCAGAGCTTTAATGGAGTATCTTGTATCAGTAACTTAAATTCAAATCAATAAAACCCTCACAATTTCAGTACCCGTGGATGTAAGCCATTAAGGGCTGAACCACGTTAAATCCTGTGTACAATTTCTTCTATTTTCTTTTTAATCTTGTTGATGATTTTTGGTTGTTTTGGGTTGATGAGAATTTTGGCCCAAACAATTTGGCGCTAGAAACAGGGAGGTGTAATGGATTTATCCAACCTGCTACACAGAGATTGGAGAATTGAAGATTTAGGGATATTCAGGATTCAATAGAAATTAGGGATTTAGGAATCAAGTTGAAGATGACATACAATTGATAATAAAATCATGTTACTGATGAGAGAAACAAAATTGGGTTATGATTAAATTGAAGTTATCAAGCTAATTGAATGAAGAATTTAAAAGCCAGAAGTGATATGTTCTACCCAATTTGAAACAGAATCTTCATCAGCACTAGAAAACCCGGTTACACAGAAAGAAATGAGGGCAGTTTTTATCAGACTCAATTTCATCACTTTATATTCCAACAGCAACAACATTTTAAAGCTTAACCAAAAACATTAATTTCATCTCATTTACATGCTCTAATGATTTCATCCATAATTTTATTTCAAACAAAATTTTTGAGAAACTTTTGCTCTTTTAAGGGTTTTTGAATTAAATTTCGGCTAGTAATTTCATCCGATTTGAGGATTTCGAGCTCAAATTTTTGAGGCTTTCTTCACAACTTTTTCTTTCCCTGAATTGGGGATTTTTTCATCTGTTAGATGAATTGTTTTTGATCTTCACAAGATTTTCTTTTGGCTTACAGAAGATAATTGAAACCAAGTTTTGTTTACAGATTTAAACCAATTTTCTTTGATTCAAAATCAATTCGAATTTTAGATTAAATATCACCAAGCTATATTTTACAAACCCATTCATTCAATTTTGAAAACATTAAGCATTAAAATTTCAATTTGATTTGAGAATTTTTCTCACAAACTTAACTCAGATTTTCTTTATGAATTAATTGTCACAATTTATATGATTATGTGAATGGGTAGAACTTTGGGTATGTCTCAATTGCAGGGAAGGAGTTCACATATGATTGAAATTACAGCCAACTTCATGTTGGAATCATCCCCAAAATTGAACATCAGATGCTCGAAGAAATGCCCGAAGCACATATTTCTCCAATATCGACTGACCTATTTTTGCCGACAGTCAGATCATGGACGCCACAATTTGTGCTCCTCTAGAAGACATGAAGAACAGCGAAAGAAACCCCAGGAAGTAGCTTCACCTTCAATCTCATTCCTATGGAAATTTCTATGGCAATTACAAGTTGACTGTTGTTAATCATCAAAGATAACCCACCCCAGAAAGATACTAGATAGTGAATGTTGTTTGAAATGCTTGGAGCGAAAACTTGGCTGACTGGACCATCTTAGTGTTGGTGTGCTATCCACCCAATTGGTTGATCTATCTAATTCATATAGCCAACTTAAGCAGCTAGGTGTACATGGACCTGAGCTTGTTTTTGTTCAACAAGTTTTTGAACAAGGTTTCCAGCAAGCATCTAATTCAAGATATATGAAGAATGTGCTGATTGCAGTCAATCTTTACTTGACCACATGAAGATTTTTGCATTTCTATTACACGTTGGAACTACTGGAAAAGTTCAGAGCACTTGCAGCAGAGAAGAGAATGGACGCAACTGCTTCACTCAATGCTCAGGATACTAACAAAACTGTACCACTACCGACTGTTTCAGGGCCCAGCACTGGGACATCAGATGACCTCTTGATGTTGCTATAAATTCATGACACTTCAGAGCGACGTCATGGTTCGGTCCCTAAGCGATGTCATCACTTCCCGAACAAGGAAAGAAAAGCTTTAACAATACAACTAACGATAAGTATCCTTTATTTCTTTGATTTAAAATTTTCTCTTGCTTTAATTTTTCTTGTTTGTATAAATCATGAAAAGGACTCTTATTGAAAGGTGAACATGCTAAAATGCCACCCACCACAATTATCGGAATGTCTGGCCAAATAGGCTTTGGTGCGTATAAAGAAAATTACGCCCAATGAATAACCTGACATGTGACCTGTTCTGATTGCTACTTTGAATTTGAATTCCTAATTGAATTATACATTTATGCAAGATTCAATAATTGGATGAAAGATAGTTTATTAATCAATTTATCATTTTTGGTTAAAACACATGAAATGATATTATTACGCTAATGTGCGCTTATCTGTAAGATTTACAGCAAAATTATTTCTTGAATGGATCAGGTTCATACTCTTATCGTGGACAAGGCCAAGCGAAAAATAACTGAAGTAATTTTCTTAAGAGTTTTTCTTCAAACAACTCTCAAGAAAAGGGGGCAAGTTGTGAGTACCAAAAAGTTGCTCTGACACGTGGCAGCAAAGTGCGGAGCACAAGATGTCCCAATGCATGGATCGAAATGCTGTTGGATCGTACCAGAGATCGTACCAGGGATCGAACCAAGGATCGAACCATGGATCGAACCAGTCCCGTAGGATAAGAAGATTAGATCGACAAGTGGACGGATAGGGAGAAGCCACATGGAAATATCTGGAAGAGATTGGGTCGACACGTGGGACGATTAGAGGACGCCACGTAATAGAATTGGATGACTCATCGATCCAAGCTGGATGGATTTTCCTTTTAAAGGAAAGGAAGAAAAACAGAAAAAGGATCGGCTTCTTCTAAGACCCAGAAATTGATCTTACTGTAAATCCAGAGCTTTAATGGAGTATCTTGTATCTGTAACTTAAATTCAAATCAATAAAACCCTCACAATTTCAGTACCCGTGGATGTAAGCCATTAAGGGCTGAACCACGTTAAATCCTGTGTACAATTTCTTCTATTTTTCTTTTTAATCTTGTTGATGATTTTTGGTTGTTTTGGGTTGATGAGAATTTTGGCCCAAACAGTCATCATTAACACCTTCATCTACCTCTTGATCATCATTGAAATTACAGTTGTAATAATTACCACTTACATTTGTATCCCCCACGGTGAATTTCATCCTTTTCTCAACACCAAAGCTGCTTGTATTATTCTCAAAATCTACTACCGCACTACTAGAAGTAATTCCTTTGTTTTTCTTCTTGGATTTTTTCTTCTTCTTGTGTTGTTTCTTCAAAGATTCCTCTTCTTGCGTCTCTCATAAGAATATATCCTTCATCAACACATGATTATTAGTATCAATGATTTGTTGATCATTATTCGATGAGAACTGATCGTGATGTTCATCAACTAATTCTGCAGAAAATATTGATCGTGATGTTCATCAACTAATTTTGCAGAAAATATTGACCATCTGAAAATGTAATTAAGCAATAAGCATATGCATATAATTTCGCAAAGTTAACAATACCGAATTTTAACTTGGATAACTAAGACGATAAGAACAATAATAAATGATGAGGTAGTTTCGATAAGTACAACTAGCTAGCTGAGTAATTTACCGTCTACTTGCCTGTTACCAAGAAGGTTATGCATCCGCATGATGAGATCCAGCTCATCTGCTTCAAATTATCCTCTTTTGATATTTGGTTTAGATAGTTACACCACCTCAACCTACAGCTTTTCCGACATCGGTTTAGCCCTGTCAAAATTAGTTACGAAGGCTATGACTGATCTATCTTTTACATCTGTTACTCGTATGGTGTAAATTGTATCGGGTCTGGCAGCCTAGTACCATATCAGGCTATCTCTTGACAATTTGATTGGATCGGGCCAGGTCATACTAGGCCGGGTAGGCTTTGAAAAGACAAAATACAACTATATTTTGTTCGAAAGAAAAATTTAAGTCGTAAAAGATGCAACTACAAAAAATTATATCCATTTTCTAATTACTAAATTACTTTTGTAACTAATAAAATTACAAAATGTCCTGCATATGGTATGGTAGATCCTCAATGAGCCAATGTAAATATTGTAAACATGCTAATGTAGCGGATATTTGGGTGTTCTGTACAGGTTACCAGGCCGAGCATTATTCAGAGGCTATTTGTCCGGGTATTGGGTTGGACAAGAAAATTTGACTAGAACTAGCTTTTGCCAACTATTTTAATGGGCCAGGCCGGCCTATAACATACCAAGGATACTCATGGCTTTCCCGGACATGCGCGGGTCATACCGGGCATTGGGTAGCTGGGAAAAATTTACACCCTGAATCCTTGATTAGTTGTCACTCCAATGGTATTTAATTAACTTTTAAGTCATTTGAGGATTTGACCATGTCTTAACTTTGATATCCAATCGTATTAATTTATTCCGTTGTTCAAAAATAAGTTTGTTTTATTTTACACAAAAAATAAATAGTAAAATTATAATATTTAATTTATTATTTATAAAAACTTATTTATTCTTTCAACATACCCTTAAATGTCTTTTTTTTTTGGAAATTATCTTTTTTTCTTCTTTGAACTGTCGTTTTGATCTATCTCGTGATCCACAAAGCACAACATCATTCTGCTTGCAGTTTGCTTTTAATTAATTTCAAATTTAAAACGAGTTGCACTTGCATATACTAAATTGTTAAGAATAACAGCTGGTTAGTTAAGTACGCACCCTTCAGAGGCATAATAATTTGTGTTAAACGAAATGAATATGCACCTGCTTAGAGAGGAACTTGACGCCATTTTCCATCACCGTACTTTTCGATACACCTCCTAAGAAGTAGATCTTCTTCTTCACTCCAAGCTCCTTTTCTCACACCTCCTAAGAAGTAGATCTTCTTCTTCACTCCAAGCTCCTTTTCTCACACCTCTTTCTGAAAATTCAATTGAAGAAGACACTACCTCCATATGTTGGGAAATTATAATGCATCAATCAAAACAATGTATGTTTTTATCGCTATAGTCTTCTCAAATAGAAGTAAGTAGCATCTAATAGAAGTAAGTAGTAATGTAGAGAGATTCATGCATGCCAAGAAAAAGAAGAAGTAGATCGAGAATGAATGAATGATAGTCTATCCTATGAGAATAAATGTCAGACTAACTTATAGATCAAAAAAAGAGATGGTCGTCTATGCATACTATTGTAGAATATTCCCAGACATTTACGTGCTATTTAACCTGCTTAAGTACTAATAGTCAATGCGGAGAACAATCAGTATATGTACAACTTATAATCAATGAAGCAGTTGGAAGTAGAAGCTTCACTGTACAACTTTTAATCAATTAAGAAGTTGTAGAATATAATAAGCTCATTTTGTAGCTATTAAGTGTAATTCAGCTTCCACAATTCCTACCCATCTTGGACTTCCCCTCAACTGAGGGAGAAATATTTTTCATTTGCTACTCCACTGCCCGGTGCGACACAAATCTGGTTCTACTCATGTCAGTACCGAGTTGAGCAAAATCAAATCCCTGAGATACTCGTGGAACAGTACACCTCAGTCCTCACACTTCCTTATAAGCTTAAAATGCCAAAGGTATGTTCAATTTCAATTAATCAGTTCGGTGCAGTGTTCATGTTCTAACCAAAATCCAATTTTTTTTTTTTATTGAAAACCGGCCGTACCGGTCCATATAGGTCATTTCGGTCAACTCGTACCGGTCAATATCGACCGATATTTTAGGTCAAATACCGTTCTAGCAATATCGGATATTTCGTATCGGATAAGGCCCGATACCGGTAAAACCGTTGATATTTCGGCCATACCGACCGGTATGGACTATATTGGTCAAGTAAGATATCAAAGGGATGAGTCAAAAGGTCAACTCGTTCTTACTTGACTTCCATTATAACATGGCAAAAAGCAAAACAAGGATCGATTTCAGATATTTGATAACTTACAGTTATATCTGAGAAAATAAAAACATTCATGGAAGAGTCCATGTTTATTAAAGTTAGTAACACTCCATCCAAGTTCAGTAAACATTCAAGTACGAGTAAGACCAATACCGGTCATTTCATCACACTTAATAATGATAAAAACTACTGAAAAACATATAGCACACCATATAGAATAGTTATAGTAGCAAATCATTTCTTCTTGGCAATGAACAGACCCCACCTCTGTTCACCCGATGCAGTCCTAACAAGCTTTGCGTTCCAGCCGCCTACAATGTCATTGTAGTCTTCCTGATAATCGTTCAAATAAACAGAAGCAAACTTAGTAAACCCGGCCAAAATTTGGACACAATACAGAAAATATACACACTAAAACCGGGTAAAGGTAAAGCACCTCAGAAAAGTCAGCAATAAACTCTTCTTTGTCCTTCTCAACAGCATCCAGTTCTCTTTGAAGAACTTTAGTGAACTGAAAAAAGAAATTGTTGGTAAATTTCAGAAGCAAAATAAGGCAAGCAGAAAGAAAAAAAGACTAGGTTGATGTGGTTAAATTGTAAACCTGATCAGTTCGATCTTCCGCAATTACATCAACAAATCCAGCATCTTTAAGCATCTGCGGCAACAAGCCAACGTAAACAAAAACAGACTAGAAACTAGTGGGTGAATAAAGGGGTTAGATTCAGCTGAAAGTTACCTGACTATATGCTTCCACGTCATGCAAGTCATATCCTCTCTGCTTAATATACTCAGCGAATTCAGCAGATGGAGTTCCGGGACTCTTGCAATAATCACTGATAAGAACTTTACCACCTAGTTTCAACCACTTGAAAAAGGTCCTAAACAAAGCTGGTTTGTCCTGGAAAAAACAACAATTTAGGATTAGGAACATTTAAAATATTACATCAACGGTCAGAAGTGGAGGTTTGACATATAAAACCAATTGCACAAACTCCAAAATCGTGTTTCCGGAGGCATATTGAGATCCATGAAACTCAAGATGTTGATATTTGGTAGAGTTTACCTGAATGTGGAGAATGGTGTCACGGCTGTAGATCACATCAAAAGTTTTATCTGGATATGTCTTTTTGGTACAGTCAGCAACTTCAAATTCGACTGAACATTTACGCCCAATTGCACGCTCTAGAGCAAAAGAAACCATATTGACAGAGAGATCAATACCGACAACCTCAGCGTCGAGGTTTTCGGCCATGTAAAAATCACCTCCCCCAATTCCACATCCTACATCAAGGACTTTTTGTCCTGGCTTAAGTTCCAGCTTTTCAACAAATTCCTTTGTTGTCTCTGCTCAAAAACAAAGCTCACTCAGTAATGATCAGCAAATGAGTGAAACATAAGGATCTAAAGATGACTGTTACTGGAACAAACACAAAAAATTGCATTCAGTGTTTTGCATACCAAGCCCTCCTGTGCTCACATAACCTTCTCCAAAAACACGTTCATAGCGCAATATGCCATTACATTTGTACTGTACATTATCCAAGAACCGTTGGAAATCCTTGTTTTTATCCGAACCAACTTTCTGGAATAGCCAGCAAATCTGCATAAAGGATTATGTTAGAGCTTATTAGTAACACTTTAATTAGCAGACCTCTCGACAGTCGGGTGCTTTAAAGGAAAAAGGGAGATATGTTATAATGCACATTAGTATGTAAAATTTTACCTGATTTTGATTCTTCTTGCTTCTGACATAAGCTCCAATACATTTGCAGCTTAAAAGAGAAAGTTCAAAAGAATCCCCAGATCCCTCAAGCATCTGGCAATCCTTAAAGATCTGCAATACATCTCCAGTTAGAACGAGACATTAGAATATAATGAATGGGGAAATAATAATTCCTCTTATCTAGGCAACAAAATATACATATGGTGATCCTGATATATATGTCCATGAGAAGCTGCGGGGAAATAAAAGTGTATATATCATAAAGTAATAAAATAGCACAAATCATAGAGAAAAGAGATTGAAAATACACCTTTGTATAAAATCTAGGTTCGCGGTAATGAGTCGGATTGTTTCTTCTCTTGCAATCTCCAGATTGGTGAAAGCACGACTCCCTAAAGAAAATATGGCCACCAACCTTTAACCATTTGACCATCCTTTCGACTAATTTCTCGACCTGCATTCGTGAAAATAAATAATGAATAAAACCAAAAGACAAAGGAAGAAGTCCAAGCACAGCATAAATCAAGTTGTGTTTATAATAGAGCATGCAATTCCATTACTAAATTTCAATCATATATGCAATCAGAAATGAGCGTCGAACATCGCCAATTGACTACATATCAAGATTTATTCGGACTTCAAACTTCTAAAACAAAGAACTCTAGCAGGTGAACTACTATGGGTATATGCATTACCGAACCGTTAGCAACGTAGATATTTACATTTAGAAATAGAGTTTGCAGCAAGGTGAAATTGAGAAAAGGCCGGTTACCTCATTATCAGAGAGATACATTAAAAGCCAGTTTGAGAATATCAGATCGACGGACCCTGGAGAAATTTGCAGCTCAGGAGATGTTACATCAGCACACATGAACTTCACATTCTTGAAGTGACCGTTGATGGCTTCATTCTGCAAAATTTTCAAGAGATTCAGCTTTCCAAATAAGGCTTTAGAAATAGGCAAATACTTAACTTCTACAATCATAGACCAACGATAAAGCAGTGACTTGCCTTCTTGATAACATTGTCAATGAAGTCCAGCGCTATCACTTGACCAGCCTCCTTAGCTAACTCACCAGTGAAGCGACCAATACCTGCTCCTAACTCCAACACAGATTTTCCTTTGAAATCTGGGAGCAGAGAGAGTACCTAGCAAATTCAAAATAATCCGTTAAACTTGGTGATAAACAAAATTGACTACAGTATGCCAGATATATAAGGGAAGTGGATGTCACACAAACACATACAAGGTCGACTGATCATCAGTTACTGTCTAGGTAAAGCAAAAACTTGGGTATAATATTGAAAATAGAGCTACAACCAAAAGATTCTTCAATAAAAATAGCACAATCTTCAGCTTAACTAATCATACAAATTATTCATCAGTCCAAATAAATCCAATCCAGTATTACCAAACCATAATCCGTAGAAGGGATATACTAGTGAATCAATCCGTGTTATGATAGGATCTACGTCATGATCAATCAAAAAAATATGGCCTGACCAATAAATTAAAGGTATCATTGTAAACTTGTCCAGCCTGCTTGTACCACATCCTAATTATCTACTTTGTACCAAAAAATAAAATTGCTTAGAAAGTCACTGAAGAATATCCTCTATGTTTCATTACTAAATTAGGCGAGATACAGTATTTGTTAGAAAGTCAATCAACTAATATGGATTACCTTTCTAACTTAAACACAACCAATCACTAAACAAACACATCATAAATTCAGCACAAGAAAAAAATTCAAAATTCTCAATGAAATTGACTAAACCAAATCTCACTGAAAAAGAAAGATGGGAAAAACAGAAAGCCACTAATTAAATTCTTCCAAAAAAAAATAATCAAAGAAGAGTAAAAACAAGTAAAAATTTGAAGAAAAAAAAAAGTGGCACCTCAAATCAAAAATAATATTAAGTGGATATAAAAGGATTACACAAAATAGCTCAGCTCAATTTCAAAATAAAATAAAATGCTTAGCTCATAAAATCAAGCAAAGGCTGACCAGGATTGTTTAAAAACGAATCACATTAGCAGTAACCAAATGAGTAATTGGGAGAGATGATTATTACTTCAGGTCTCTCTTCCTTATCAAGATCAGAAGCTTTAGAATCAAGCATCATAGCTTCAACTGTTAAATCAACAGAATGCTCGATCCAATAGCTCTTCTGAATTTCTCGCTCATCACCTATTAGTTAGGATCAAGAAATTAAAATCTCATTTCCAAACGAATAAATCAGATTTTAGATCATTATTTTTTCAGAATTGAACTAGTAAATGAACTTAAGCAAATCAGATCTTTACCCTGAGTCTCCATAATAGTTTGATTGATTGTTTAGAAAGAAATGCAATCGAAGAGAAAAAACAGAGGAATCTGTTCGGAATGAATAGTAAAAGGGTTTTGTTAAGTTTTTTTTTTTGGTTTTGGTTAAGCAAAACTAAGAACCCTCAACAGCAATGCGAGATCTTGAAAAACTCCTTGATCGTCGGTTATCTGCTCGACCTTTCTGATGCATCACCGTTTAACTGATTCTACTCTCTCAGTGTCTCTGGGTTGCTATTCTTATGCACTTTGTGATTCACATATGAGTCTGATATTCTGAATCTTATGTAGGGTCTTATAAAGAAATGAACCAGTCATTGACATCAGTATGACGAATGATATTTCGCCAAGTGGATTTTGTTTGCAAATGAAACCGTCTCATTTTCCGGTGGTACTTCTTTTGGATTTCTTACGTCTTATTATTTCATAATACAGTAAGTGTACTCGGCCTCTTCAACAAATATCAACTAATAATACACCGGATCACCGAATTCACACCGATTCATAACCGGGCTTAACTGGGGGCCTGGAAATTAATAGGGACATTTGGAAAAGATAAAATAGTATCATCTAACAGTCCTTATATATGATTAATTTAGATAATTAATTAGATTAGATTAATTATATAGATAGTTAGAATTAAAATTAAATTAATTTTTTTTCTTTTTTACTATGTGTGGAGAAGAAGAAAAAATTTAAGACGATTCTTCAGGGGTCGTCATGGCCGTAACATCAGACAATGATGACCCTCACTTATTACTTGATCAGGCTATGAAGAATCTTCATGGCCATATTTTATGATCATGACGACCCTAACCTGATTTGCCTCAGTAAGAGTCGTCACTTTATTTTATTTATATCATGACGACTCTACCTGGGGTCAGCATGGTCGGTTTCAATGTACCGTGACGACATAAGTTGTAAAATTTGTTGATTCAGGATTTTGTAATTGCAAATTCATTATAAGGAAGAAAAAAAGACATACACAGATCATAAAGAAAAATCTTACATAGATCATAAAGAAAAGGCATACATAGATTATAAAGAAAACCATACATAGGATAGAAATATAGGATCAAACTGGATCTAGATCATTGAACACAACAAATTTTCAACTAAGACTACATAGCAATTGTCATGCCGAAATCTTTTTCCGCATTCCGTCTTATATTGTTCATATGCATATCGTTTCTGAAAAAGGAAATCAACAATAAGTTAGTATTATAATAAAACATGATTTGATTAACATCTAATTGGCATTCACTTACTTGTCCCAAGGGTGGGAGATGAGGATAATACGTGATCATGTTCACCAAAGTCGTTCTAAAAAAATAGCATCGATCGTAGATCAATTCGAATCTTTCCTTCACGTTTGTGATTGATCTTGATTTTTGATTGTCGTCTAAAGCAATCAAAACCCTGAAAATACGGTTCCACAAAGTTGACAAGGGCCCATTTATCTTCGCCTTGCTCATCACCTTCACCTTGTTCATCTTCGTCTTGGCCCTCTTCGCCTTCGGTATCAAAACCTTCTTGGATTATTTGGGTAGAATGTTTTCGAGACCTCTTACTTGCACGAGCCAGTTTAGCATACATTTGATTGGCATCGGGGTTTTCAACGTGTGTCAAGTAGTCAATCTACTGACCTTGTTGCTCAGGTGTTATTTGGTTCTCCTTTGCCCTTCAAGCAATAAAGGACCTTGATCACAATCTTCACTTGATCCCTCTATTCGCATTAAGATTACGAGCTAGGTTAACATACTTATAAGTGTAATATTTATGAAAAAAAAATAAAAAAAGATAAAAATACTTACGACAAGCTTTAGAATGCTAGAGTCAGTTCTGGTGTCGGGTGCCGAAGTAGAAGAAGTATAACCTTTGTTTCTTTTGCGCCCATGAGGATCTATCTGTATCACACGGTCATGGGAGAACTTTTGGTACCATTCCAAGTAACCATCATTTGCTTCATAACCTTCATTTCACATGCTTCCAAAGAGAGATGTCTACCTTTTTTATCATCCCTATCATCCCAATGGTTAGTCTCCGGTAGAGGTTCGTAAACCACTTGAATGCTAGAAGCGTCATAATTGCAGTCGTCAACCTTGAGTCAGAATTTTAGTACATAATTCTCTTCATGTGGATCATGAATATATCCAAGTTGGCGCATTACTATTGACAGATCATACATTGACCATCCGTTGGCGTGAAACAAAGGGTCATTGTTACAAGAGACACCTTGCATTTTATTAGGTCCATTATTAGGTCCATCTCTCATATAAGGATCAAAGACTACATCTTTCGATAGCATGTTGTATAATTTTTCCCTCATGGATAACAACATGGACTTATGATCCTTCTCCTTACCCTCAATGAACGTGTATTTTGTCCCTCTTGATTAAGCACAGGTCAATTCTGTATTCACTTTGATGTCCTTGTTGTCTTCGAACAATGAAGGAAAATGTTCATAGATCCATACCTGTACATTCAAAAACAATAAAACTAGTATTCATCAAACAAGATATTAAAAAAATAACAATTCATCCAACAAATAAATATGATCACTTCAATTACCTGGAATAGACTTGTATTCCCGTTGATTCGAGAAGTTCGTTCTCTAGATGTTTTTATTAGCTCCTTATTCATGTGTGTTACGACGGAAGTCCCCCACGAGTATTTACTCACTTACTCCAAAGGATGCAAGAGTTGGAGATAGTTGGCGCTGACCATGTTTCTTGAGCTCTCGGGAAAAATCACAGACCCTAGCACGTACATTAGATATGCAGCATCCGCAGCATTAACTTCAACCACAGAGCGATGTTCTCTTTCTTTTTAATTGTCCCAGAATATCTGCACCTCAACTTTACAAGATTGAACTCTCTCCTCCGATACTTTTGTCCCATGACCAACATGTTGTTCGCTGCCGCTTTATTCCAGCAAAACAACTTTTTGGTCAATTCATAAATCGTAGGTCAAAGAAGTTGTTTCTTGTAGTTGTCTTCAATGGATTTTCCTTCGACTTGGAGCCCTAAAATCTTTTCTGCATTGTGAGCAGTTAAAGTCATCTCGTCAAACGGGAATTGGAAGCAATCGACCTCAGGGTAAATCCTCTCACTGAAGAAAGATATCGTGACCCTATCAAACACAATGACGGAGTTTTGTACGGCAGGATACAAATCGGAGTTATCGATTAACGCTCTAACTCTTGCACAATCTCCGTCTATGGGCCAATACTCCATTTTTACGTACGAAGACTGGCGTCTGAAAAGGCGTGTTGCATTTGTATGATCCTATAAAATAGGGAAAAAATATAATAAGAAAACAATCAATGAAAACAACAAGTTAATAGAAAAGCAAAGTTCATATACTTAAAATGGTCTCATAGATGTTTCGAGCCCACGACCCGGCATATGCAAATAAATTTTTTCCTTCATCTGAGTGTAAGCTTCTAGAAATTCCATTGTGTTCATCCCCCAACGACAAGTGGGGTTTGGGAACGTGTCTCGCAGGTAGGAATTTTGCCTTTCCTTTGTCCTTCGCTTGCACCTCCGCCTCTTCTTGCACCTCTTCCTCCTCATCACCATCACCATTATCATCCTCCTCATCACCACCACCACTCCCATTTTCTCATCAACATCTCCTTCAGTTTTTTCGTTATCATGGTCTAAAGTCGCAGATGGGATAAAGGAGGAAGGAGAAGAAGTGGAATCCTCCTGTTCGTTACCTTGTTGTGCACATTCACGAATAAAAAAGTACATCTTTCGTCCGTTTTCCGCGAAACGGACCAGCCCCGAAGAATTTATCATTACGGGGAGGTTTTGAAGGAGGAGTGGGTAGATGTTTGCCTTTTCCTTTTTTGACCTTTTTAAGCATGCTACAATTGAAAATACACAAAAATAGAAAAACATAACCAACATTCATAGACGCAGTATATGGGTTGTCATGGTTTTAATTTTCGACCATAACGATCCTAGGTTAAACATGACGACCCCTGATTTCATAAAAACTAATGTCGTCATGGTTTAAAGTATAAATCGATTCGACCCTAACAGACTCTGACATCAGTAAGAATACACAATAAGGGTCTTCATGGTTTTAGATAAAAACCTATGCGACCCTAACAGACTCTGGCATCAGTGAAAATACACAATAAGGGTCGTCATGGTTTAGATACAAACCGATGCGACCCCAACAGACTCTGGCATTACTAAAAATAAAGAATAAGGGTTGTTATGATGTTAGATAAAAACCGATGCGACCCTAAAAATACCCTTCGTCTTCAGTGAAAAAAACCAGTAAGGGTCTTCATGGTATCATATCTAAGACCATGACGATTTTTCATAAATTTATCATGCATATGTAAAGTCGTCATGGTCTTTGATTTGGGACCATGACGACCCTCTTTCTGAAAATGCAAGTATGATGTTTCAGAACTAATTTTATACTACAAACACACATACAAACAATCACAAGAAATAGAGTATTGGGTTTAATTTACTTACTCTCTAATGGGGGCCATTTCGTCGATTAGTTATCCAAGATTTGATTCTTCGGTGCTTCTCGAATTCAACTTTCCTCTTAGTTTATCTACGATTCTAGAGTTATGTTGTTCTCTTTGATAATGCTTCGTACACACCATTTCATCGAATCGACAGTTACGACGATGAAATGATTTCGAAACAAAAATAGAGGGAAAGGGTCGTTAGGTTTAGAGGAGAGGGAGGGGGTGAGTTGAATTTCTGAATTTTAGTTTTGGAATATAATTGGGGATTATAGGATTAAGTATAATTGGTTCTAAGATTAGTTATTACAGGAGGGTAAATAATGGAGGGAGATTTATGGAAAAAATCTAATATTATTTTATATTATTTATGTTTTATTAATGATATTTTTAGTAGAAAAATAATTAATTTTTGGATTTATTATTTAGGGTAATTTTAGAAGAGTCTAGAAGTTTATTTTAAGAGTTTTAATAAGTTAGGAAAGTTGCCTAAAGGTAGTAGATATCTTGGGAAATAAATTTTTTATATTTTTGTTAAGTTTAGAATTTTATTTCAACCGCACTTTCATTATTTTAGGTAAACTAAATTTTTTCAAAATTAGCAAATTAGGGTTTGAGTCGGTTTTGGGTTTTTTCATCATTTCTTGTTGCACTAGTTAGGGTCTTTTCCAAAGTCTATTTAAGAGTCTTCAAGTTATTGTTCTAAACAGTTGAATTTGATTAATAAAATTATTTTCTTAAACTTGCTCAAGTTTAATTCTGATTTTTATGTATAGTCGAGAAACCGAGGTCTAAATAATTATCTTTGTTCATAGTCGTTATTCCTAGGAACAATTCGGGGTCTGAACAAAACTATCTGTTTCTTTCTTTTCAATAATATATGTTGCATCAGTAAAATAATATTTCTACCACCTTTTGGAATCCCTCTATAATTTGTGGAGTGTGTTGAGATTTCCTAAAGCCCCATATTAATTCTACAAGCCCCCAATTAAGCCAGGATTCATAAAGAGGTTACCATTATTAGAGCATCTTTAGTGATAATTTGGTGTGCATTATGTGTAAGAATTCTCTTATGGATGTGAGACGATATTTTCTTAATTTAAGGAGGTAAAAAAAAAAATCTTCTCCGATCATAAAGAGGTTGGAAACATTTTAAACCATTGATTCAGAATTTAAGTATTTAACATGTTAATTAATAACTTTAGATTTGGATAATCAGAATGTTTACACCATCTAATGAAACTTCTAAAACCAGAGGATACTTGAATAATTACCTCACACGTCATCTTCACTTTTCATCTCTTAGGTTTCCATTAGATAAGATTTTTATGTTAAAACACAAAAAATCTTATGTAAAAATATTGGAATTTTCCAAAGTCACGTTGGAGATGCTTTTAAAGAGGTGATACCATTTCATATAGGACAAATAAATCCTAAGCGATCTTGACCATTGGATCAACTAGATGGTATCCTCCTGTTAGTCTTGGTACCCACTTTATAAATTATGGAATTCACAAGTAAATATCTCAGACCTGATTTCAATTCCCAAATTCTTATCATCCTTCGTTTTTGAGATCCTTTCCATATTTTTGAAACCTTTTTTTTGTAACAGAAAAGGGAAAATTTAATAAAAGGTTCCATGTCACTAAAACAGTGATACGAAATTCCAAAGAGTTATAGGATCATTGAAACACAATACCCTAATTATATAATAGAATAGTTGATGTAGTTTTTAAATAACGGTAAAACGATCGATACTCATACTTTAAAGATTCGATTTCTAAACCAAATTTTTAATAACTAAAAATAAAACAGATTTAAGTAAAATTGATTTCAAATTATGGGAAGGAATAAGACTAAGGATTCCACCATTAGCAAATTTTTCAAGTGATAAAAATCTTGCGAATTGTATATTCAGTTTATCCAAAATATTGTCAAAGTTAGGTTTTCAAAATAATAGTTGTAAATCGAAAGCATGAGACATCAAAATCTCTAAGCTCAGCATGAGTCATCAAAAGAAAACACAACTAATTGATAAAAACCATTTTTCCAATTTTAATTCAAAGCAAATAATAGTAAAAGAATTGCAAAAAATAAATAAAATAAGAATTTCCACCTTATTATTGGAAAAATAGCTTCCTATGTCCCCCTGTGACGGTGATTAGCTCATCATGTTGGAAACACTCTTAAAATAATTGTTCATAGCTCAAAAAGTGTTTATAATGAAGAAATAAAAAGAACACAGAAGATTTGATACGCTTATAAACGTTACAGAGATTGTTCTCTGTGTGGCTGAAGAGAACAGAAATAAAGTACGGACTCTGGCCGCTTCGGAATTTTGAAAGATAACGCAACGGAATCAGCGACTATTCTCTGGAGCCTTATGTTCTTCGTGTCTTTTTCACCAGCAGAATTTCTTTTTTTCTCCTGAATTTTTTCGGTGGTCTCTGGATGTTTACTTTCTTGTTATTCTTTGCTATTTATAGGATTAGCTAACCCTAGGAACCTTTCTTAACCGATAAGGACTCAAAGAAGAGTCCAAATCAAACTCCAAATCATTGATAATCCGAAACAGGATGTGCTTCCCTTTTCCGGCGTATACTCGGATTTTCCAGCAATTTTCATGGCATGAGACTCTCATGAATGATGTGTTTACACTTCTTTTGATTGTTTCATCCTTTAGATAACGAAAACATTTTTTAAATCCCATTATTCTCGCACTTGAAACAACTCAGAACTCTTGCTCATGTAAAGAAAATTTTCCCGCTATTTTTGAATTTTGAATTTGAATGAAGGGTACCCCCAATCAATCTGTCGGGTGCCTTTATCAATTTTGTTGGGTGCCTTTAGTAATTTTCTTGGGTGCCTTTATCACTTTTTGAGCCGATTTTTCCATAAATATTTATTTCTCAAAAATACCTACAAAGACATAAAAACCCATAATAAGTACAAAATCGAACACTATCAAAATAGATAATCGAGCACAATTTAGACACAAAATGTTTCTATCAAATACCCCCAAACTTACTATTTGCTAGTCCTCGAGCAAATCTAATCTAGAAATAAAATAAAATCCTAACTCACTTTCGCAGGAATCGCGACTACATTTAAAATATGTAATATGCCTTTAAACCCCTAGGTGTCCCCAGTGGACGAGTTTTGTCTCATGAGGGTTTACAAGAGGTATACCCACAAAACCTTTACTCCAAATTGTAGCTACTCGTGAACGATTGAGGATAGACACTAAACAAGCTATTCAGTTGGTATACTAAATTCTTCGGCTATGGGAATCATTACCCTATATGAGTCCAATTGTTGTACACGAGTTTTTACTCAGCGTACTAAAATTCATATATAAGTAAACAAAGCTCTACTTAGATAGTTGTTCAACCACGATACTCAGAATCTATCAAAGTTTAATTACAGAAAGGATTTAGAAGATGGATGAAGTTTGCGCGTGTTGACTAAGGTGAACGGTGTTTTCCATATCTGTCTGAAGGTCAGTGCCAGGATGAATCCTAATGGATTGAGATACATGGTCTTAGTCGTAATATTAATATCGATTCAACTGGTATATACAAGGGTCCCAGTGATCGATTTATTAAAAATAAAATAATGATAAATGTACTGACAACATGATTGGATCAAATTGAATCCAAGTGCATGGTCCTTATCAGCATCTTACATGATAGTTTCCATAGATCCTGCATTTCACGCTTGCTTAGGCGACGGAGATAGGGAGAACACACACATATTGCTATCAAAGTGCCAATACTCGATTTTTTTTTCTTTTTTTTTTCTAATAAAATAAAATATAAAAATGGGCCTTGATCTCAAACACTATATTTCATCCTGGCGGTGATAACATATCGGTATTGGTTCCCCACCAAATCACTTAGAGAAACACAAAAATTACAAAAAATAAAAACAGAAAGTGATATGGTCGAGATAGACTCCGAAATATGGTGACAACTATCATGTTGTTTCTAACAGCTGAACTCTGTCCTTTTATGAATAAACCATTTAACTGGGCATACCAATTCCTATAGAAAAAGAAATAAGTTTTCATCTACCTATAATGGTTAGTGTCATCCTAAATTGTTCACAAGTTTCTAGAATTTGGAGTTTTATTATGCAAAAGTTTCTCCCTTACCCCCAAACTTAAATCTGACATTGTTCTCAATGTTCTAAAAATGAATGATTAAAAATATGAACAAGAAGAAACTGTTACCACTTCAAGAAAATGAGTTAAGGAAAGATTATCATGTCGCATGAGCATGGGTTACCTCCCAAGAAGTGCTAAGTTTAAAGTCTTCATCCAGACTAAGAAAGAATTGGTCACCTCATAAAATCATATAGACATAATCGGAACAATTGTGGGTCATCCGAATCAAATAGTGATATCACAAATAAAAGGAAACTGCAATAGGCCAAGAAAATGGACAAACCGAGCACACCCTTATCTAGTTTTCTGTTTAAGACAACTACATCTAGCTGTGGTTCAGGTTCAGGCTCTATAAAAGGGTCTAGATAAAATATCTTCATGGGTTGGATTTCCTCGTAGGCAGGATCAACATGATCAGGTTGTAAAGTCTGGAATAACTCAGCTAAGAATTTAGAAGCACATAATAATAACCTGAATAATTATGGATCCTCAAAGTCGATCAGATTGGACTCACACAGTTGACTACTATGAAGGTGGTCATTCTTAAGCAAATGTGTTGATCCTAAAGTAATTAGGCTTAGTCTTAAAACTTAATAACTGACACATTTGAAAATCATACGTTCCCACATATGGAAGAAAATATTTTGGTGGGAAAACAAAGTCAATCTTGGTATTAACGCCTAGGTAAACCACATTGACCAGATGATGGGTTTCTAACAACTGAACTTCTTTCTGGACATCACCAGGCTCAAGAAATATAGTTTGAAGATAGACTCTTAATATGGTAGAGGTGCAAATGTTAAGTCCCAAGTTAGGGACTTTAAGTAGGGATACTTGACAATCACAAGAATCATCGGTACCCCCAAACTTAGGGTGGACATAACTCTCAGATGGACTAAAAACTATTGGTTGGATTCTATGGTCCTTAAGGTCAGAACTACACTTAGCTTCCTTTATAGAACGAAATAAGGTAGAATTATAAACTGGTAAAAGTTCAAACTTAGCTTTACATATATTATAAGTGTCCATCAAAGGTGCAGAATCTAACAAAGTATTCACCTCATTAATAACACTACCATCGTCAACATCAAATCTAAAGTGGGCTAGGCATTTCTCTAATGGATCTTCTAACAAAGTGTTTGGTAATGACTCCTGAACTAATGTTCCTATCATGTTCACCTCTTTAATGCACGTGTCATTTAGTTCAGGTGGTTGGTTACTAATATTGAAATTATTCAGCTCAATAGTCATATTACCAAAAGATAAGTTCATAATACTATTTCGACAGTTAATGATCACATTAGATGTAGTTAAAAACGGGCAACCTAATATCATAGGTATTTGATTCTCTGGGTCAGGGACAGGTTGGGTATCAAGGAAAACAAAATCTACTGGATAAATAAACTTATCGACCTCAATAAGAACATCCTCTATGACACCAGGAGGAATTTTCACAGACCTATCAGCTAATTGCAGTATTATCTGAGTAGGTTTCAAATCACCAAGTCCTAGCTGGAGGTACACATGGTACGGTAGTAAGTTCACACTGGCTCCTAAGTCAAGAAACGGTTTCTCAACACAGTAGTACCTATTGTGCAAGAAATAGTTGGGGAGCCTGGGTCTTTG
Source organism: Papaver californicum (assembly GCA_023531435.1). NCBI lineage: Eukaryota > Viridiplantae > Streptophyta > Magnoliopsida > Ranunculales > Papaveraceae > Papaver > Papaver californicum. Next base: position 1,355,521 of record JAJJMC010032716.1, on the reverse strand, counting down.
TACTTAGGAGTTATATTGTTATGGATAATTGAACTCTCATGAATAGCTAAAAAGATTTTCTTTGGTACACTAAGCTTTCGCTTTCGCGTACACATTGATAGACACATATTTGTGTCTAATTTGATCTCACTTCTCTATTCTTGTTAGTCCTTATTTTGTACTAATATTGTATTTTCATTGTGTTTGTAGGTATTTTTGAGAAATAAATAATCGTGAAAAATTGGCTCGAAAAGGTATTAAAGGCACCCAGGGAAATTGCACCCGCTAGTAATTGATAAAGGCACCCACTTGCTTCCGTTTGAAATAAAGTTTTGGCGGGAAAATTCAATACTTGATCTGTGAAGATTTTGAGATATGTTTCGAAGAGATTTTTAAGGATTAAGACACAAGATTCTCTTGCCTAAATTATAAGAGTTCTACACATGTGGGAGACTCGAAATATCAATGAAATATACTCGGTTGAATGTTTCTCGTGAAAAACCGGGAAGAAGAATATTTTCTCTCGTGTTTGATTCTGTGGGAGATATTATTGAAGATATTTGTCTGAGGTAGAAACAGAAGCAAGATATTCTCAAAGCTCAGAAAATAATGCATAAAACAGAATCAGGAAAAAATCAGGAAAAAATAATTCCCGTGAATATATTTATTAAAGAGAAAGATTTGAAGAGTTATTTTTCGAAGATTTGAGAAGGGATTTGGGTAGGTGAAGGCTCTGGTATAAATAGAAGTCTCAAACGAGAGTGTTGAGGGGGGACACAAAGCTCAGATGGAGAGGCCAGAGCACAAAAATCAAAATTCCAGGAAACATCTGCTCATGATCATGATGAAGAAGATGAAGAAAACGTTGCCATAGGGTTAAAGTTTCCGTGGCAAAAAGTTTGAAGATTCTGTTGCTAAAGCTTTTAACTTTGCAACGGATATCTTCATTTGCAACATTTATCTTCAGGAAATAGTTATCCCTCTGTAACAGTGAGTTTGTAATGTTTATAAACGTTGCAAACTCACTGTTTTCATTATTTTCACTCTTTTTCACCATTTGTAAACACCTTTTTGAGCAATGAATGCGTATTTTGAGAGTGTTTTCAACATGAGGAGCTAAACCCCGTCACTGGGTGACGGAAGAAGCTATTTTTTCCAAAAAATTATGTGGTAATATTTATTTAATTAATTTTTGCAATTCTTTTATGATTATTTTCCTTGGTTAAAAATTGATTTAATGATTTTTGTTAAGCAATTGTGATTTCGTTAGATGGTACATGCTTGACCTAGGTTTTAGATGTTCCAAGCTTTTGTTATACAATTGTTGTTTTAAAAATCTACTTGTTGCAATATTTTAGAATCAAATTAAACGTAAGAATTGCATAATTATAATTATTGAATTAAATCACTTTGAAATTTGGAAAATAGTGGAATCTGTGTCCCAGTCCCTTGTAATTTTGTCAATATCTTTTATTTGCTATTTTTAGTCTTAGAAATTAGGTTTAAAAACAAATCTTCATAAATCTTGAACGAACCTTTATTTACCACAACTATAAAACCATCACACATATCCTTAAGGAACTTGGCATAAGCAGGAATCTGCCTAATTGCATCTAATAATAGAAGGTTGATCGTGACTTGCTTAAAAACCTTCAATATGTCATTAAAGTTGGATTCCTTCTTTGTTGGTGCTAACAGTTGTGGGAACGGGGTTCTGGGCACAAAATCTGGCTTATGAGGAACTACATCGGGCTCTTTAGAGACTTCATCAGTTTCAACAGCTACTGGCTCAGAAGGGTGAACTACAGTATGTTCACTATCAGACATAGTTACCTTGTTGTCTACCACTTTACCATTCCTAAGGGTTCTAATTGCATTCACATCATTTGATGATTTCTCACCACAAGATACTTCATGAACTCCACTAGGATTGGGTTGGGTCTGACTAGGAAACCTACCCTTTTCTTTGTCTCTCAAAGACTCAGAGATTTGACCAACCTAGGTTCGTAAATCATTAATAGCCTGAGAGTTAGCCTGGATCATCTTTTTATTGACTTCTAAATTTTGCTCAACCGATTACTGAAACTCTGTAAAGTTCTGAGTTAATGAGGCTGATACAAACATAATTTATACATATTTACCTCCTAATTAATATTTGTTAGTACTTAATTTTATGTTAATATTATTATTTTATTTCTTTAATAGGTGGTTTACATATATCTAAAGTTATTAAATAAACACGGCTAAACAGGTTAAATTGCTAATTATGGTTATTTGCACTGTTATCTTTTGGAGTCGGAGCAACATGGAGCTAATCTGCTAAAAAGAAATAGGAACATGAACATCATCAGTGGGGGAGTACACATGTGAATTCTATTTGACTCGTTTTGTGCTTTAGTATCTCTTTTCAGGTACTTTTTCGAGGATGATGAATTCTACTCAGAAGACGTCATCTGAGATGACGATGGGGGAATTAATGTATGGGCCAGGATATAAGGAAATTTGTGCTTTTAATCGTCGCGTGTATGGAACTTGGCATCCACATCGTTCCGTCATACATGGTTATTCTTCAAATACCGTAAGTCAACAATCACCTCAGTTTAGAACTAGAGAGTATAACTTGTCTAGTCTTGAACAAAGAGTGAGAGTTATGGAACGCCAGATATTATTTATTGATGATGGTCAGTATTGTAGTGACCCTCTGTTCCATACAGACTATGTAGATGACCATGTGGATGAGGAGTATTATAATCAGAGACTGTCTAGTTTGGAACAAAGATTGAGAGTTCTAGAACGCCACCAGAAATTATTTGGTAATGATGATCAGTTTTGTAGTGACTCTCTGTTCCAAACAGAATATATAGATGACCCTGTGGATGATTTTGTAGATGATTTGCCTGATTCCATTGATGAATCTGTCTCAAAAGATCATTCACTCGACTTAGAGGATGTTTCTAGACCCCTAGACTTCCAAAAGTTGCCTAATTTAGGGTTAGAGTTGTGTGCTTCTCAAGTTTTGTTGGATCACGTTGCATCCAAATATCCAGAGGACTTGCCTATTCCTGACACCATGCACGAACCAGTTGATATTTCCCCAATCCCTATGTTATCCCCATATTATGTTCTTTACGAACTTCCGAGTGTCGTGAAAACTAGGTTTGGGGGTAATCACTTCTTTTTGATAGTTTCAGTGTCACCGTGTCACAATAATATAATTGTGAAGCTATCATTTGCAAATACTGTATTTGGGTTGATCCCTAAATTTTCAGGTTATTAGTGTATGGGGATTCTTTATGTACATATCCAGTAGGTAGATTTTTAGATTCCTTATTTTTATTTTCTTTTAGGCTTTTTATTTATTTTTATCTTTAGTTTTCTTTGTTATTTCTATCGTTTGATGTGTGTGACAGAGAATACTATTTTTCTTGCGTCAATCAGGTGAGACGTTCCAATCCCTTCTCTTTAATTTACATTTGTTTCTCTTATTTATATTTATTGCAGACCATTCTAGGTTACACAGTTTGAAACACTGAGGGCAATGTTAAATTTAGGTTTTGGGGTAGAGTTTCAGAAAATTGATGCCAATAAAAAAAAAAACCGAAATTTAGAAACATGTGAATGATCCAGGATGACACTAACCATTCTAGGTAGATGGAAACATAGCTCTTATCTATAGGAATTGGTGTACCCAGCTAAATGGTCTATTCATCTCTGAATGCACTCAGGTGTTAGAAATAACATGATAATCATTGAACAACCATTTCTCGGAATCATCAGAATCATATCACTTTCTATTTTTATTTTTGCAATTTTATGTTTCTCTAAGTGATTTGGTGGGGCCCAGTATCAAATTTTTATCGCCGCCAGGATGAAATAGAGTGTTGAGTTCTAGCTCATTTTTATTCTTATTCAATAAAAAAAATTGATACTGTGATAGCAATATGTGTGTGTTTCCCCTGTCTCCGTCGCCTAAGCAAGCGTGGAATGCAAGATCCATGGGAACTATCATGTATTATATATTATGTATATAAATAATAATAATAAAAATAGGATTCATCCTGGTACCGACCTTCAGACAGATATGGGAAACACCGTTCACCTTAGTCAACATATGCACCATTCATTACTTCTATTTTCATCTTCTAATCCATCCTTGTGTTTGAATTTAATGATTTTGATCAATATGAATGTTCAATGATTATTTGAGTAGAGTTGCATTTTTATATGAATTTTAGTACACTGAGTGCAAACTCGTGTACAGTAATTGGATTCATACAGGGTAATGATTCTATAGTCGCAGAATTTAGTATGCCAACTAAATAGCTTGTTTAGTGTCTATTCTAAATTGTTCACAGGTAGCTAAAATTTGGAGTAAAAGGTTTTGTAGATATACCTCTTGTAAACCCTCACGAGACAAAACTCGTCCGCTAAGGCCACTTAGGGGTTTAAAGGCTTATTACATATGCTAAATGTATTCGCGATTCCTGCGAAAGTGAGTTAGGATTTTTATATTTTATTTTTATATTAGTTTTGCTCGAGGACTAGCAAAATATAGGTTTGGGGGTATTTGATACAAACATAATTTATACATATTTACCTCCTAATTAATATTTGTTAGTACTTAATTTTATGTTAGTATTATTATTTTATTTCTTTAATAGGTGGTTTACATATATCTAAAGTTATGAACTAAACACGGCTAAACAGATTAAATTGCTAATTATGGTTGTTTGCACTGTTATCTTTTGGAGTCGGAGCAACATGGAGCTGATCTGCTAAAAAGAAATAGGAACAGGAACATCATCAGTGGGGGAGTACACATGTGAGGTTGTACACATAAAACCCGAAAGTGAGAAGTAAAACTTGGCTAACTGTATGTCTGCAAGCATTATTCTCAATGTCATTGTCGAACCCTATGTGTTTTTGTTGCAACAATTGCTTTTGGAATGGGGATAAACATGTCAAACGTACAACACGTGAGTTTGACAACGCATCAAGAGGAAGGCTTCTTTTGGAGAGTTATGATTCAACTGGGTTTGAGCGTGTGTTAGACGTGAAGAAAGAAAGTCTGACATAGAGTAAGATTATGTGATCGAGAAGCATAGCTGCGTCAGAAGGAGAGATAGGAAGAAGTTCACGTGATGGAGTAGGATTTGCTTTTGAGTTTTGACCTTGTTTGTTGGCTGAAAAGAGGCTAGAAGAAATGATCAGAAGGCAGCTAGAGTAGGCGTCAGGTAAAGGTACGGTTGGTGGTGCTATTGAGTGAAGCTAGAGGAGTTCGTTGGACTGTTGGGTAATAGATGGGTGCGTCACTAGGTGCTGCTGGCTACAGTGAGAAGACTAGTTCAGTTAGGCTATAGCTAGGCGTGAAAGTGAGAGGACATGAGCCAATGAAGAAGCGAGCAGACAAAGTCTGTAATAGTCTTGTACGTGAAGTGAAGTCTCTTCTTGGAGTTGGCATATGAGAAAGTAGAGTGGAAGGTGAACGGCCACATAAAAGACCTAGAGAGAGCACATCACGTGGGCATCAGGGTATGTACTCTTCTTTTGAGTTCTTGTATTTTCTTGGGCAGACAACAAACCTAGCCTTTGAGACGTGAAAGAAAAATGTAAAGAAAAGAAAAGAATGAGTACATTGAGAATAAATAGGACAAAAGGCACGTGGGTGAGAAGATATCAGATGGCTTGATCAACGTGAGAGGGCTACTCTTTCTTCTTGCAGGCGTCAGTTGGTGGTCAAAGCCTGTACACATGAAAGGAACAGACGTGGTCAGTAGAAAGATGTCAGGCTATAGGACAGGCTGGTTCGTAGACCAAGAAGAGGCTAATTAGGCTGTTATTGCCTATTTGGGAAGAATAGGGACAGCTAGAGGGAGGAGGTTTTGCTCTTGAAACCTACAATAAAAGAAAGAAAAGAAGAAACAACTAGGGCTCTCTTTTTCGCTGGGGTTTTTCGGCAAGTCTGTACAGGAGGTCTGTACATGTTTTCTCTTGGGGATACAGGAGTTTTTCTGGTGCTGTTTTCGGAGCTGATAACGACGGATGACATCATAGAACGATATAGGAAGAATGGGAAAATGCTGCTGTTTATTGGGTTTAATCCTTTCTTCTCTTCTATTTGTTTTTATGGGTTTTAAGAAACCCATCTCCATGTCTAGCTAATTAATGTGTAACTAGGGTTCTATGTTGAAACCACTTTTAGTACAAGACTAATTAAATTGAATTATTAAGTAATAGACCATTATGATTTGAATAGATTAATTCCATGATTTTGTTTATTGATTTAAATCTAAATTAGTTGTCGTTTCACCGGTTCTGTACAATACAGTAACCTATGCGCAGAATCAATAGGATAATAAATATGTTTGTTTACTTTTTAGATATTACATGCTTTGGTTAAATCTTTAGATGGGGTATGCTTTTTAGAGTCGGATATTATTTTGTGAACCTATAATTAGCTTCGTATTATTTTCTCGCTAACGCAATTAGATGGTGTATGCTTCAGACTAGGGCTTTTGATGCGCCATGCTTAAGGCGTCTCAGTGATATTTGCGACTCTAATACATATAATAGGTGATGTCGATAGAACGAACAAAAAATGAATATTCATGAGTTATGTTTCATTTCAGTAATTAAATAGAAATAATGGTGGATACTGAAAAACCCTGGTTACCGACTCTCCCGTTAGATTTATTTTTATTAGTTTAGTCTGTTTTATTATTTTATTATTTTATCTAAAAATCCAAAAATATTGTTTCTGGTTAGGTTATTAAAGATATTAATTGCAGTATTTCCCCGCTCTCTGTGGGTTCGACCCGTACTTGCCGTTGTCTACTAGTTAGACGCCGTGCGATTGCGGTTATTATATTGGGT
>JAJJMC010032716.1:1322683-1348659 GCA_023531435.1 Papaver californicum | reverse complement strand
GTTGTCTACTAGTTAGACGCCGTGCGATTGCGGTTATTATATTGGGTGATTCCAAATCACATCAGAGGCGACAGACTCTGCTAAACTTATGATCGTCTTATCTATCATATTCTGAATTTGTGCCGGTCCAGAAGGATTCTTAGTATAACCAAAACCTGGGGGAACCTTAGAATTACTAGATTGACCTTGACTCTGGCCCTTTGACCAAGAAATGTTAGGATGGTTTCTCCAACCAGGGTTATAGGATTCTGAATAAGGGTCAAACTTCTGATGATTATCAAATCTAGTGTTATTATAAAGAGCTTGGGCTTGCTCTTCAGCCGTTTTTCCTTCCAAAAATGGCTTGGGACCAATTCCACAACTAGATTGATTCAATTCTAAAGCTTCTAACCTTTTTGATATAGTTGTTATTTTGGCATCTGATTCAAAAGATCATTCTACCCTATTGACATTTCCTCTACTTAGAAGAATTGTTTTCTGGGGCTCCCTACTTTTTCTCCACTGCTAGGTTTTTTCGGCGATTTCATTCAAAAATGTCATGGCACCATCGACAGTTTTATTTTCAAACCTGTGCATAAAGACTCAACCATGGTTGTTGTCGAATAATCTAAACCCTCGTAGACGATCTGAACTAGCCTTACTTTATCTAAACCATGATGAGAAAATTGTGATAATAAGTCATTGAACCTTTCTAAATACCTATATAACAATTCTCCCTCTTGTTGAACAAATGTGCAAATCTGCTGCCTAATAGATGATGTTTCGTGCATAGGGAAAAACTTATGGAAAAAGGCAGATGTAAGTTGTTGATAGATTTCAATTAACTTGGAAGTCAAACTATATAGCCAAGATTTGTCTTTGTCTCTTAGTGAAAAAAGAAATAGTCTAAGTTTCAATATTTTATCATCTAGGTCCTTAATCCTGATGGCACTACATATTTCCTCAAAATCCCTAACATGGAAATAGGGGTTTTCATTTTCTTTCCCTAAGAAGATTGGGAGCATATGTATGGTCCCAGGTTTTAACTTATAGTTTGCTTCAGTTTCAGCTAACTTGATACATGATGGACGAGAAGTCATAGTCGGGTTTAACAAAGCTTTTAAAGTTGTCATTGCTGGTACTATCAATGGACTAGTAGTAACTTCTTTGCACAGTGTCAAGTTTTTTAAAACTAAAATTTCCAAAAACAGGGCCCTCAAAAGAAGAGTCTTCGAGGTCCTCGTTTCCAGGGACAGAACTACTAGGGTTATCACTAATCAAACAACCTAGAGTGTTTCTTTTCCAAGCTCGCTCAGTGATGACTTCGAGCGGTCTTGGCATACACTAAAAAAAAACTAAAAAAAAATAAATCCTAATTGGAAAGGAATTCTAAACAATCACAAGCAAGGCTGACTCAACCAAATCAAACCTATCGAATCTAGCAAACAAAAAGCATGATAGCTCCACTTAGATTGTTTCTAGACCGGCTTCTATTCTTTCAAAAGGAAACTAGTTACAGTTTTAGCAAACCTCTTAGAACGATCTGAATTAGATTAAGTCGAAAAGAAATAGGATAAGCTCTAAGGAGCTTTGATAACCCTGTCTCTTTGGCAACTTTTCCTTGGGTTACAAGGCGGCTCTAATCAACTTAAAATAATCTTCTTGAACCTTGGGTTAGGCTAACAAAGTAACCAATACAGTCCTTGTGAACAAGTTTCCTGTAAGCTTGTTACCCTATCGGTCTCTTTCTAGTCAAAATTTTAAGGTTTAGGTTCGCGTTTGGTAACGTGTTCCTAAAGCGGGCAAGAAGGAAAACGGTGATGAAATCCGATCTTGTATGGCCAGTTCTTGCCCTTTACTAGAAAAGTAAGTCAGTATTCAATTCCTCAACATATATGCATACGAAGGAATACAGTAAACCCACTTGCATGGGATTCGTGGGTTGATCGAGTCTTACCTCCCGTACCAGACGGGGGATGAATCGGTTGTAGTCGACTTGGGCCACCGACTCCTGTGTCAGTGTACGAACCCGAGGGGCCGAGACAATATCGTTATTGTCGTCCTTCCCTGTTGCAATTTATATTCAAATTACCCTTCCGTAGGGTTTAAAAATAATAATAATGTCCAAATTCCAAAAAATAAAGTCCAAAAAGTGTCCAAAAATAAAAGAAAATTTACAGAAATAATCCGATCTATAATACTATCGGAGTGAAACAAGGGATCTAAAGAAGAACCGAGGCTAGACTATATTAGTAACAAGTAAATCCTTTGTATGTTAGAAGACTCGAGATATTTTTGGGAGAAAGAAAATTGCAAGGTATGAGACGACCCAAAACGCACTTGATCATGATCAAATTTTTAAGCCTACTTGGGTATTGGGCATTTACCAGCAAGAACTGAATTCTTTGCAATGGGTTAGGCTAAAATGAAAAAATGATAGTATCCCTTTTGAAGAAAAGGAGGGAGTATAGTTTTCTAAACAAATAAAATCTAAAAAAATTTAAAATCTAATTAAATAGTGGTAAAACGTTCGATACTCATACTTTAAAGATTTGATTTTTAAATCAAATTTTTAATAACTAAAAATAAAACAGATTAAAGTAAAATTGATTTCAAATTATGGGAAGGAATGATACTAAGGATTCCACCATTACCAAATTTTTCAAGTGATAAAAATCTTGCAACTCGTATATTCAGATTATCCAAAATATTGCCAAAGTTAGGTTTTCAAAGCAAATAATAGTAAAAGAATTGCAAAAAAATAAATAAAATAAGAATTACCACTTTATCGTTGGAAAAATAGCTTCCTCTGTCGCCCCAGTGATGGTGATTAGCTCATCATGTTGGAAACACTCTTAAAATAATTGTTCATAGCTCAAAAATTGTTTACAATGAAGAAATAAAAAGAACACAGAAGATTTGATACGCTTATAAACGTTACAAAGAGTGTTCTCTGTGTGGCTGAAGAGAACAAAAATAAAGTACGGACTCTGGCCGCTTCGGAATTTTGAAATATAACGCAACGGAATCAGCGACTGTTCTCTGGAGCCTTATTTTCTTCGTGTGTTCTTCACCAGCAAAATTTCTTTTTTTCTCCTGAATTTTTTCGGTGGTCTCTGGATGATTATTTTCTTGTTATTCTTTGCTATTTATAGAATTAGATAACTCTAGGAACCTTTGTCAACCGATAAGGACTCAAAGAAGAGTCCAAATTAAACTCCAAATCATTGATAATCCGAAACAGGATGTGCATTCCCATTGTAAGCACTTTTGAGGTATGAAATATATTTTTGAGGGTGTTTCCAATACAATGAGGAGCTAAACCCCATCTCTGAGGCGACGAAGGAAGCTAATTTTCCAAAGATTATGTGGTAATATTTATTTAATTAATTTATGCAATTCATTTGTGATTAATTGCCCTGGTTAAAAATTGCTTTAATGATTTTTCTTAAGAAATTGTGATTTCGTTAGATGGTACATGCTTTGGCCTAGGTTTTAGATGTTCCATGCTTTTGTTATACAATTGTTATTTTGAAAATCTATTTGTTGCTATATTTTAGAATCAAATTAAATGTTAGAATTGCATAATTATAATTATTGAATTTAATCACTTTAAAAATTGGAAAATAGTGGAATCCTAGCCTCAATTTTCTCTCAACTTTGTTATCAATTTTATTTGGATTTTCCTATTTTAGTCTTAGAAATTAGATTTAAAAACAAATCTTCACAAGTCTTGGACGAACCATTATTTACCACTATAAAAAAACACATCAATTTTTGGCGCCGCCGACGCGAACTTGTTTTTAGATTATTTTTTATAGGTTTAGTTTAATATAGGATTTATTTTTATTTTTTGTTCTTTTTTACACGTTTGATATTTTCTATTCTTTTTAGATTTGAAGAGAAACTAAAAAGAAAAGGAGAAAGTGCTATAAAAAGGAAGTAGAGCCAAACAAGGAAAGAAAAGAGGATTCCAAAAGGAGTGAAGAAGATTTTATTTTTATTTTTATTTTTAGAATTATTATTTTATTACATTTTATTTAGTTTTTAGTTTTTATTTTTAGAAACTGTATTAGGTTTTGGCTATTATTTTTATAATTATTTTAGGAATTTTTCTGTTTTTCTTATTTTTGGACTTTGGAATTTGGAATGTGGACTTTGAACATTATTATTAATTTTTAAACCATACGAAAGGGTATTTAAATATAAACTGCAACAGGGAAGGACGACAATTACGATATTGTCTCGGCCCCTCGTGTTCGTAGACTACACAGGAGTTGGTGGCCTGAGTCGACTACAACCGATTCATCCCCCGTCTGGTACGGGAGGTAAGACTCGATCAACCCATGAATCCCCTGCAAGTGGGTTTACTATATTTCTTCGTATGCATATATGTTGAGAATTGAATACGAAATTTATTTTCTAGTAAAGGGCAGAAAATGGCCATATAAGATAAGGGTTCGGATTTCATCACCGTATCCTTTCTGCCCGCCTTAGGAAAACGTTACCTAACGTGAACCTAAGCCTAAAATTTGACTAGAAAGAGACTTATAGGGTATCGAGCTTATTGGAAAATCATTCAAAATGACTGTATTGGTTACTTTATTAGCCTAACATGTGCAGTACATTTCGGCCGAAATGGCCGAAATTTCGCCAGAATTTTGGATTTCGGGGTAAAACCGAAACGAAATCCGGTATACCGGTACGACCGATTTTTTTATTATTATTTTTATTTTATTTTATATTTGAAAAATAAAAAAAATGAAAAAAAAAAGTTATCCTTGTTTTAGGGTTTTGAATTGTTACTCATATTTTTTATGATATTTTAGAATTATATATGGATATGATAATATCTATAATTAATCTAATGATCTCGATTAGAATTGTAATATTCTTGTTTAATTAGCATTTTAGACGATGAACTTTGAAGTTGTCTTGTTTCTCTTGTGTTTCCAGTTTGAACTTTGTATGAAATCTATGGATCTATATATTTGATGATTACTAGTTTTTCTTTCTAAACTTTGTGAAAAATGTTTGTTATAACGTGTTAAAATATATTTATAGTTATAAAATGTGAACTAGTATTTTTTTTTATAAAATTATAGGTATAAAATATATGGACCGATATTTCACCGATATTTGAAACAGAAATTTCCCTGGTATACCGGCATACCAGTGTATTGCTCTCGACCGGTACGAACCGGAATCCGGTATGGTACAACCTTGAACCTAACTCAAGGTTCAAGAAGATTATTTTAAGTTGATTAGAGCCGCCTTGTAACCCAGGGAAAAGCGCCAAAGAGACAGGGTTATCAAAGCTCCTTAGAGCTTATCCCGTTTCTCTTCGACTTAATCAAATTCGGATCGTTCTGGGAGATTCACTAAAATTGTAACTAGTTGTCTTTTGGAAGAATAAAAGATGGTATAGAAACAATCTAAGTGGATCCATCATGCTTTTTGTTTGCTAGATTCAATGGGTTTGATTTGGTTGAGTCGGCCTTGTTTGTGTTTGTTTAGAATTCCCTTCTAATTAGGAGTTATTGCATGCCCAGTGAGCGTGCCTGGAGAAGAGATTCTATTGGTCGTTTGATCAGTGACGAGAATAAAAACTCTGTTTTTGAAAGTGAGAATTTAAGAAACCCTTCTTTTGGGAGCCCTATTTTTGGAAACTTTTAGTTTTGAGAATTTGTCTATTAGTGAGGAAGTTATTCCTAATTTTCCAGTTGTGCCAGAAATGGCAACCTTAAAAGATTTGTTGAATCCTAGTAGGACTTTTCGTCCATCATGTATTAAGTTAGTTGAAACTCAAGCAAACTATGAGTTGAAACCTAGGGCCATACAGATGCTCCCACTCTTCTTAGGAAAAGAAAATGAAAACCCTTACTTTCACATTAGGGGTTTTGAAGAAATATGTAGTACCCTAACTATTCACAACATGTATGATGAAGCCTTGAAACTTAGGTTATTTCCTTTTTCCCTAAGAGACAAGGCCAAATCTTGGTTATATAGTTTGCCATCTGAATCCATCGAGACATATGAACAACTTACCACTGCCTTTTTATCTAAATTTTTCCCTAGGCACAAAATATCATCTATTAGGCAAGAGATTTCCACATTTATGCAGTAAGAGGGAGAATCTTTGTATAGGTATTTGGAAAGGTTCAACGATTTAGTAGTGGAATCCTAACGATTTAAATGTTAGAATTGCATAATTATAATTATTGAATTTAATCACTTTAAAAATTGGAAAATAGTGGAATCCTAGCCTCGGGTTTCTCTCAACTTTGTTATCAATTTTATTTGAATTTTCCTATTTTTAGTCTTAGAAAGTAGATTTAGAAACAAATCTTCACAAGTCTTGAACGAACCATTATTTACCACTATAAAAAGCACATCAATTTTCCAGCAATTTCCACGGCATGGGACTCTCATGAATGATGTGTTTACACTTCTTTTGATTGTTTCTTCTTTTAGATAACGAAAACATCTTTTAAATCCCATTATTCTCGCACTTGAAACAACTCAGAACTCTTGCTCGCGCAAAGAAAATTTTCCCGCTCTTTTTTGAATTTTGAATTTGAATGAAGGGTGCCCCCAATCCATCTGGCGGGTGCCTTTATCATTTTTGTTGGGTGTCTTTAGTAATTTTCCTAAGTGCCTTTATCACTTTTTGACTCGATTTTTCCACAAATATTTATTTCTCAAAAATACCTACAAAGACATAAAAACCCATAATAAGTACAAAATTGAACACTATCAAAATAGATAATCGAGCACAATTTAGACACAAAAATGTGTCTATCAATAGTCAAACTAAAACCTTAAAAAATATTAGAATCTAAATCCCAGTTAAATAACAAGAATTTAACATCTACAATGAGTTGATTAGTAACATTAGACAAATTAGTATAAAGTCTTAGCATTCTGTTCCTTTTAAATACACTACTAAATAGCAAACGGTAAAAGATTCCATATTTTCTTATTAATCCTACTATTGCTTCTCTTATCTACCCCCACTTCTATAGATTTGTTGAAAAATTAGTCTAAAAGAGAGGATAAAACATAAAATAGGATTATTGTACATCCAGCTTCAAAGTTCGACTAGTATTCTTTTAGATAATTACTTCGACCTTTTCTAAATTATTGGTGATTACGAATGGGTATGTAAAATAATGGCTTCAGGATACAATGAAACCCTTCAACAATATAATAATGTTCAATGTTTGTACCCCTTGATTCAACCAAGAACACACAATAAGAAGTTTCTGATGATGTTTAGTGGAGAAGAGAAAATACAAGTTATGATGTTCTTGCTGAGGATCAATTTTTGGCTATTTATAGGGTACTTGCATATGTTCAAGATGCATGTTCATCAACCAATATATACTTCTAAGACCCCTACCCCCCACCCGTCGCAGGGACAAACAAAACACAATGCCTTTGAAAAATATCCAACAAAATTAGCTCAATCATTATTTGTTAGAGCCCATTGCAAATAAAAACTACATAAAAAGTTGTAGATGGTAATTTTTGTAACAAAGAAAAGATAGTCATTTTAAGATTCGATTCAAGTTTCATCCCAAAACTAGACTCATACGTCCAACCTAAGTCTCGGTCTTATGATCGAGACTCATCCCTCGACCACATGAGCAAGACTCAATATTTGGCCTTATGAGCAAGACTCATCTCATAGCCTTATAAACAAGACTCATCTTTCGTCCTTTAGAGACTCAGCTTTCACCATCAGAGCCTCATAGGCACTACTCCTAGTACATCCACGCGAGATACACTGCTCATGTTCGCTAATTATCCTCATGATACGTCCACAGATGACTTCATAAGCATGAACGAGACTTAGATCTCCAGTAAGCACGACTCACTCCTCGGTCTCACAAGTACGATTCAAGTCTTACGACCCTTGTAAGGAAGATTTTCCAATAGTGGACGAAAGCGATAACCCAAATTGCCGCACAAATCTATGTAACATATGTTTATTAGTTATTAATTAATTTTTTGTGGAACCTACCCCTTCTTAAAAGAGGTATCCATTGCTTATATTTTGGGTTTAAACGTTGGACGAAACTTTCTCGATGATTTGAAAATGAGTAGTCAAATATATATTGTAATAGCTAACAAGTTATCCATAAAAATCGAGCAATAATTCTGAGCAAGCTGTGGGGAAATCTTGGGGGGACGTGGAATCTTTTTAAAGTTGGGGTTTAAAATCTTCGACTCCTAATTTTACCCTTAAATATATAGTATAATACAGCAGAACTTCGTTAGATTAATCCGCGATAAATTAATAATTGATGTAAACTAAAGAAAACAGAGAAATAAAGAAAATAAAAAGGAGAATGCTTATTGGGATGTGAAATTACTAAGGAAATGCTCTCTATTTATTGGGAGAAAAAGATGAGCATTTATAATAGAATTAAGTGGCATGGACCCATTACTACTAGTGGTGGTGGTGACAAAGTAGTGGGGGAAATGAAGAGGTTGAAAGGAGATGAGATGATAGTGTAAGTGTGGTGTAAATTCTCCAAATTTTATTTCATAACACTCTCCCTTGGATGACACCACACTACTAACATTGCCTTATTAAAACCTTGCTAGGAAAACCCGAAGGGAAAAACCTAGGTAAAGGAAAAAGAGTACAAAACTTATAGAGTAGTGTTAGACATGCATATGTTGCCTCGTTAAAACCTTATAAGGAAAACCCAGTGGGACAAAACCTTGACGAAGGAAAAAGAGTACAACATGATTTTCCAGTGAAATACCTTTTACTATGATACTCCCCCTGATAAATTTCAGTTAAATCTTGGTTTGCTAATGTTTGAGTCGAGACTTCTTAATTTCGATGAAGAGTTTCTTGAATGCCGAAAATTGCTAGTTTATGAAGAATTCTTTTGTGTTAGTCTTCTAGTAGTAGTGTTCTCAAGACTTCATGTTTCTTTAAGTATATTGAGGACTTGTGTCTTGGATTATTAGCTTCTAGGAGATGATTTGCGGAAGTAGTTGATGTAGTTTCTTCATCGAAGTGCCAAGATACGAATACATTACCATACATGAAAAAATAAAAACAATATTTTTAATTAAACCTTATGTGGTTCAAAAGGAATCTAAAATCCTAGGAGGTGGTTATGTTGATTTGGTCTAATCAAATGTGGGCATCCACTAAATAGACGAAAATATACAACTTTCCCTTGGATGACCACAATGTCGAATTTCACTAGAACCTTGCCAGTAAAACCCGAACTGAGAAAACTTAGATGAAGGAAAAGGAGCACAATATCAATATTTTGAATGAAAATTCAACGTCAGCGGGATGTTGCCTCATTAAAACCTTGTCAGGAAACCACATGTGACAAAACCTCGAACGAAGGAAAAAGAGTACAACTTTTGACGTACTTGTGGATGCTAGCTCAATTATATGATTTTAGAAAATAAGCATCAAAATAAAATTTGTAGTCTAGTTGATAGACATGCTTTATGCTAGCATAATTCTTAATTATGCAAATCAAAAAATTATAGAATTTATGCTGCTAAGCGTGGATTTTAGTGTTTTTAAGGACTCTTCAAGAGACTTATAAAGTTGATATCATCAACTAATCTGGATTTTTGGCTTTGTACCAAATTTTTAAAAACACATAAAGGATTGTTAAATCTGACATAATCGAGTCAGGTGGCTGCCTGAATATAATTTGAATCCTCCAAGGATTACAAATTCGAATATGTTCTCCGACCACATTTCTTATGTAAATGAAATAAAAGTCCTTCAAGGACTACCACACTAAATGCATCATAAAAGGATAACTAAATATCATTCAACCAATCCTCGGGTTTTAGAAAAAAAAATAATAATTAAACCCTCAAATCGCTTTTTAGACGAACATATTTCTCATATAGTACATGAAGACAACACCAACCTGTAATTTCCAGAATTCAGGCTTACACGTTTAAGGTGTTTAGTCTCGGATCCAAATATTGTGTTATTCAAGAGATTTCAATCCAAGATAATTTGGATTTTGTACCTACCAATCGCGTATGTCGATATCACTCTGCATAGAGGTTAACAACCACCATCATTTATCATTTTAATAACTACTGTAAACGAATATTCAAAAATTAATTTAGGTTACCACGATCGCACACGTTTCTCAAATGTATGCATATCTTGAAAAATTAACAGAATTACTTGTATCAGTGCCCACGGGCGTTAAAATGATATCATCATCATCAAGTGAAGAGTTATTATTTTTAATAATGTGATTGTGTTTTGGTAGCCTCAATTGGAGCACTACCTATAGCTTCTTATAGAACGCTACCTAGCTATTTGCTAGATGTGACTGGATCTGCCTTTTCAAGAGGCATAAGCTTTATATAAAAGTAAAATGAGATATTTCGCACCAATCATATGCTGACAGCCTCTATCGATTTGATGATGATGGGAGAGAAACTGATATAACATTCAATTTAATTAACACCCACTTCTGGTAGTGTATAGTCTCCCCCTGATTATGGCGGAAATATTTTTTATCTCATATACGAAAACAAGATTCGTAAAGTATTATCCGATTAATTGAGGACATATACTCATAATAATTTATGTATTTTAACAATACCAGGTTGGACTGGAGATAATGACTTCAAAAGCCAGAAAAAATTGTCCTAAAATAAAATAAAATTATAGTGTACTTGACATACAAATTTAGCATCAACCATGGATTTATTGCTTACAACTAAAAGCATATAAAATATGCAATTAAAACTCCAAAAAGATAAAAATAAAAATTGGGACCTATTAGGGCAAACGAGATAATGATTTAGAATGAAATTATGGACACTTCTTTATCAAAGAAATTGATTTTAAGATCAATTTAGTCTCTACAAAGACTAATGAAATAACTAACAAGCCGGGTGCGCATCCTATGATCTTTAGTGCCCTGACATATTCCAACTACTAGTGGAACGATTTCAAATTTTAGAGATTTACCATGAGGAAAAAGAAAAATTGCTAAATATCCCTAAAAAATACAGTAATTCCTCGTTTTACTGTTATTTGCAATTGTTACTATAGAGGTATTTCATATTTTATGATTGATACAGAGAAAACGCTTCTTTAAAAAAAATGAAGCTATTATCGTTATTCTCTTTTTAGGGAAAAAATCCAATTTGTGGTTGATGGATGGTTTATTGTAAGGAATGGAAACCAATGGTTTATTATTAGATAAAACCATATTTGATGGTAAAGGTTTCTTGTACACCTGTAATCCATGTTATTCTTTTTGAATTGACTAAAATTACCAAGTTCAAGATTTCTTGTTATTAAAGAATATAAATCGAAACCGTCGTTATGTAAAAACCGACAAAATTTAATGTTGTCTCGTATTTTCAAGGGCAACTCAAACTTGGTAGATAACCATGATATTGGTTAAAGATAACCAAATTGTAGTTATGGAGGATTTCTTGTATGAAGTAGAAATCAATGGGTCACTATATATTAGTGAAAACCCATATTGGCAAAAAGTATAAAAATATGTCAATTTATTTTTTTCCATCTTATATAAGAACGATGGAAAAAACCCAATATTAATTGGTTTTTACGATTTATCAAAATCGGTCGATAAAATTGTCGTATAATTTCACGCTAAATCGAAAATAAATAAACTATTATAAGTGTAATCAAAGAAAAAAGTTAAGAAAGAAATATGCTTACCTCACGTGACTTGGGTTACAACCGATATGCATATATATATATATATTTAAAATCAATCTGAGTGTGTACGGGTTATAATAAAAAAAATACAGTTATAGATGGTGGGTTTTTGACAAGGATAAAATTGTAAATTACCTCTCAAGACTCTGGCCTAAGAAATACTAAGATCTTAAAGTTCCACCAAAGAATTCTTGAGTAGGCGCTTATCCCTACCCTCTCCCAAGCGCTTATCTCTGTCCTCTCTCTATATGTATGGCCAACATATACGATCAAATTGATGAATTTAATCAATATTTATTACTATACAAAATCATCAGAACAACACTGGCGCTCACAACAACATTCCCAGATGTTTTTTGATTTTTATATAAAATCCCAAGCTTCTAGATGGATTGCCCACTAGTATATAGCAATTTAAGTATTATTTTGGTGCTATATTCCATATCTGAATCCCCAAAATTACCCATGTTAATTTTCACATAATATTCACATATATATATATTTAACTAAAGCGCCACAGTTGTGCTTAAATTAACCAGATGTTCAATCCATTGAACATAGATGCAAGTTTCAAGTTCTTACACGACAATAAGTTTACTCTGAAATAGAACAATTCAAGACGATCAACTTTGATCATTTAAGCTTTTCACACATAAGACTTGTTTGTAGCTATTTACACCAATTACATCCAATAGAGTCTGATACTCTGACCTCATCATTTTCTCTTGCTTCCCTCCCTAAGACCAACCCTTCTCATTCTCATTTTGTGACTGAAGCAAGACTGGAACGGTCATTGCTTGATTTAGGCCAGGATTGTACAGATTGATCTCTTGAATCTAAACAAAGTACTTTAACATACAAATATTTAAGGATTGACGAATTATCACCTGCTCACCCCATATTTTCCTAAATTGCCTTCAATTCGTTTTTCGCCACAAACAGCAGTACTTGTTGATTTCATCATCCTTACTTGTTATAAAAAAATGGATCATCGGGACAAGCTAACGGGCATACATAAGTATCTGTTTGCTTGTACTCGTTTAAAATTACACCTAATTAAAAAAAATAGGTTTTAGTTTGTTTAAAATAAGGACAAACAATCAATTGTTTTTTAAGAAAACAAAAGAAACCGTCAATCGATTTTAATGTATTGCTCAGTGATTAGAACTACGTGTGATGACGTGTTGTAAACTAAAGAAAATAGAGAAATAAAGAAAAGAAGAAGGAGAATGCTTATTGTGATGTGATATTACAAAGGAAATGCTCTCTAGCTATTTACAGGGAGAAAAAGATGATCATTTATAATAGAATTAAGGGGCATGCACCCATTACTACTAGTGGTGGTGATTACAAAGTAGTTGGGGAAATGAATAAGTGAAGAGGAGATGGAAAAATGATGGTGTAAGTGTGGTGTAAATCCACCAAATGTTATTTCATAACAATAACTTCGTTAAAATAATAATTTTTGTCAGTGTACTAAATCAATAACCCCGTTAAATTTATAAGATAATAAAAATTGCAAGTGTCCAATAGGGTCCAATTAATATATAAATTAATAATCAGTGTAATAGCACTAAATTATAGTTCCTTATTAAAGTAGGAATCAATAAATGTTTGTTTCTTGTTCACATTTATATAATATTGAATTTCATCTTTAATTTATTTAGTCTCTTGAGATGCTCTAGGGTGATTTTGTTTTGTTATTCTTCTTATTATTTTAACTTTAACAACAAGTATACACATTTACATACATAATATGCAATATATTATCTTATTATATCATGGTATAATATATTAGAAATAATTTGAGTTGAAAATAAAATCTTTAGACATTTGTTATTATAAAAGAATGATTTTTACACTTATTTTTAGAACTTAAATTTGGTACGTTTCGGTATATTAATAAATTATTAATTTTTTTCATAAATTAATACTTGGCTAAATAGTTAATTTATCGAAGTTTTATTGTAGTATTAATAATGTTAAAGGTTATTTTTATAATATCGGGGTTAGACCAACCAAAAATATGTCTTTCCTTTATATTAGTAAGATAAGATTCTATTTAATTAGGATATTTCCTTTAATTTAAGGTCCCTATTGTTTTTGACTAGCGATAAGAATCTGACTCAGTCCTAGTCAGGTGTCAGATTGTTGGATTTTTTATTTTTATAATATTTTACTTGAGCTCTGACTCGGTTTATATATTTGATTCGGAACTATTTCAATTGAATATTATTTTATACATTACTAGTTGGGTATATATATATATATGATTGAAATTATAAAAAATTTAAAATTTCACTATGCATTTTATAACAGTGAATATGATATATCATCTCTAAAAAATAAGAAGAGGGAAGAATGGAAGAAAAAAAGAGAAAACAGTGATAAAGTTGGTGGAGGCGGAGGCGGAGGCAGAGATGAGCGTAGGAAGGAAGGTGGTGGTCGTTGTGATCTAACCTAAAAAGAAAGAAGGTTTAGGTTATATTTTATTAGGAATTACTAGATAATCCAATCTAGAGGACCCGTTTAACGGGTGGTCCACCCACCCGACCCATATACTCGTTAGTCCAAAATAATGTTTTTGGAACAAATATTTTTTTTTCTCTGATCCATTCACATGAGAGTGTTATGATGTAATTTATATATATTCCATTCGTACCCACTCCCTTGAAACCAATTCAGTTTCCAAAATTTTCAGATTCGTTTTTATTCTTCTCTGTTGATGTTTTTAGAGTTTTGTTCTGAAGATTGAATTCGGTGTTCTATAATCATCTCCAACTCCATTCCTCCCAGGTAAGTTCTGTAGTAAAGTGACGGTGAAGAAGAGAAGTGATGGTGAAGAAGAAGAAGTAGATCTGAGATAGATCTAAGATGAGGAAGAAAAAGATATATATTCATCAATTTTGAGTTTTGGTTTAGACTTTTTAATCTTCTTCTTCCTTTGTGGGGTATGTAATGTCAATATGTAATGTGAGATATGTATTGTAGGATCATCATGAGAACTAAGTTTTCTTCCACTGATTTGGGAGTGATATCTTCTTTTATGTAAAAATTGTTCTTGTACGACTTTTCTTATTTTTCCTCTTGCTTTCATCATTTTTCTTGTTTAGATATGGGTATCTCAATACATATCAATATCTATTGATGCTTATTCAAGCATAAATTAGGTTTTTACATAAGGATATGTACTGTTTGCTGGGTTCTACTTGTTTTTGGTGACTAACAGAGGTCTTCTTCTTCTTTGCAACAAAACTTTTCTTCTTCTACTACTTCATTTATTATTATTCAGTTAATTCTTCTAGTTGTAACCATTTTTGTTGATGATTTCTTCAGATTTCAGAAGAAACCAGTTTTGATATGGGTTTTTTTTGATGATTTGTTTGAATCCTCTGTTTTGATTTTCTAGTTTTTTATCTTAGTACATATCAATATGTACTATTTGGTCATACACTTTTTCCTTCAGTACATATTTTCCTTCAATACATATCTATATGTAGTGTTGGACCAATATGTAATCTTGGATCATCTACTTTATTTCCTTCAGTACATATCAATATTTATTATGGGATCATACATTTTTTCCTACAATACCTATTTTCATTCAGTACATATCAATAAGTACTGTAGGATCATACATTTTTTCCTTCAATACATATTTCCCTTTAGTACATATTAATATGTATCGTGGGATCATACACTTTTTCCTTCAGTACATATCAATATGCACTATAGGATCTTCTTCTTCTTTCTTTCTTCTTCTTCACTGGATCTTTAACACGATTTTTGATTTCTTTTTGTTGATGATTGTTGATTAATATGATTTCTTGTACTACTATCTCTCTTATTTTTCTCTCAATTGTTCTTGTTGTAACCATTTTCCTTCAACTTTCAGTAGGAATCAGTTCAGATCTTCTAGTGTTTGATTTATTGATTTTAGGTTTTTGATCTTGAGTCTTGATTTTCTGATTTTATTCCTCTTTGATTTCCCTTTTTGATACGTTTTTTTATGAGTTTTACTTTATTTTAATTTTGATATCTCTTTATGTAACGAGTCACTTTTGAATTATCGCTACCCTAATCAGTTTTGGGTTTGATTTTTATTTCGTTTTTGATTTCAGTTTTTGAAAGTGAAAAGAAACTCGTATTGAAGACGTGGAGGACGTGGCTAGGTTCACACATGAATGTCATGGACAGTGAAGTAATTTTTTTTAAACCTTTTTTGGACCTCTGTATAAAAGGATTCCCGATAGACTATAACATAAATGGTAGACGGGTCTTTGGACCATCTAGCAAAATTTCCGTTAGGTTATATGTAAAAAGAGATTAACGGTTAGGATAAATATAGATTCTTCAACGGCTAGGATGCAATCTATGGATAAGATTTATTTTATGGTGGGTGGGTGGATAGGATCAGGTGGGGAAAGGTCTAAATCATAGTCGACCTGTTGTAAGGCGGATATTAGGATATGCGAGTCATAATCGACCCGTACCATCAACGGATAGAGTCGGGTGCAGATTAAAATTGATGGATACGAGTTGAGTCGACGGGTTGGATCGGATTTATGCAGCCCTAAATAGTACTGTCTAATTGTAGTCCTAGACTCCTAGTCACGTACAATGCATTAACCAAATCATTTTGCTGCCAAGTGTTGGCCCTTGAGAATACTTCCTATGATAAGTGTCGATTGCTTTGCGTTTCAGTGGCCCCTGTGATGCCATCGACTTCCATTTTTTTTTACTTTTTGATATGAAAAAGAGTATTGATTCATACCCTATACAGTACAGATCAGACTCGATCATGTCTAGTTTTTATATAAAGTTGTTGAATGATGATACTAATAACCTGTTTATATGAAATTGTTAGACGATGATAAATGACCTGAGTTCATATAATTTATACATTCGGTGTCAGGAGCTCAATGGTAAATATTCAATGTCAGTTGGCGCATGCCTTCCCAAATTTGTTAACCTAAAATGTTCTTTCCCATTTCATGTTTCTCCTTTTTTTTTTGATATCGGGGACGATGGTGGTACGTCTTTAAAAACATTTGTGAAACAAGAAGTGTGTTAATTCACCACTATTTTTAGGATAAGGGCGTTCGTCAATTCGATGGACACTTTGTGCACCGCTATAATTCACTTCCAAATGGTTTGTTATATTTTGAATTATTTAGAAATGGTGTTGGACATTTGCATGAGTGATCATCACTAATTCATTCGAGCCCCACACTAAATGCGTCTTTATCGCTCTTTATATTGGCCATTGGGGTTACCCATTACCTATCACTTCACTCCAATTTACATATCAAATTTTAGAAAAAATATCGTTGTCATTTAGAAATTCCACTTGGGGAAACTCTTAAGAACAGACTCATAGCCTCATGGCTATCCTATGGATGGACGTTTGCCTGTATTAGGAATTTAGGACTTACTTAATAACCCTTACACCGACTAAGTGACTTTTAATACAAAAAGCTTTTTTTTGTTGATAAATTTAAATATTTAATACAAAAAGGTTGGGGCCAAGAAGTTCAAGTCTACCAAAAAAACCTGGATATTCATATAGTTGTTGGTTTCTACTTTAGTATTCATAAGTAGGTTTCTCAATGACTTTAAAAATGAAATAGGCCTCTAAATCTCATGATAATCTATCCACCAAAACGCAATTCTATTATTGTCTTAGGATAGCAGCTGAGAGCCACACACTACCGTCAACTCTTCAGTGGCCGAATAGCTAAAGCTACTCATCCCCATTTTCAGCAAATCAATCATGACCCTTAATAATTAACAAAATTTGCCATGGCCACTGTGATTACCAAAAATTTAAGCTCTTTGGGGTCACAAACAAAAGTACATGAAATCCAAGAGTACATTTCATTATCATAAATTGTATCACCATAAAATTTTGATGTTGATAACCAATTAAAATGAAATGAAATGACACAAAAATTTACAACATAATTTAATTAATAAAACTGTTTTCATCCAAAAATAACATAATTTGGTCTCTTAATATGATCAGATTCTCATTTACACAGAAGGAAAAAGAGAAAAAAATAATTTATTCTGATGAAACTATTTCATATAATCATATTCATGTTAATCATGAATTAATGAACTGTTAAAAATTACATAAGTTTCATACTTAAGCTCATTGCCCTTTCTTCAATGTCTTCAGTCCGATTTCTTCCTCAATTTTTTCCACCCCTTTCTATGTTTATGAATTTGGTATTTATAGCCAATCTGATAGGTCAAACCAATCTTCCTTTCCACCTATTTATTCTTGTCTACTCTTGGTGCAGTATGTAATCCCGTAAACCTTTGTTAGCGTATTATTTATCATCCCGCAACTGCTTTGTGGTCAAGTATTCATCATCCCGCTACTTTCTTGCAGTCTTATATTTTAATTATTGCTTTTGGATTAGGATAACAACATGTCTGACACGTAACTTCTTAATAGTGAATCGTCACGCTTTGGTCTATTTTGTCCCGCAGCTTGCAGAGTTGACACGTGTTATTCATGCATCAATTCTCATCATTACTCTCTAATAAGTCAGGATTTCCCGCAACCTGTTGTCAGTTAAGTAATTAAAGTTGTCTGTCTTGATCAGTGCACCTTACTTTTCCGCAACTTGTTGTCAGTCAATTAATTAAGGCTATCTGCCTTGATCAGTGCACCTTGCCTTTCCGAAACTTGTTGTCAGTCAAGAATTAAGTCTGTCTGTCTTGATCAATGCACTTTGCTTTTCCTCAATCCACGTGTCGGTCATGCGTTAATGCTGTCAGGGATAAACTTTAAAGATTTGGCAGCTGTTAATTCTACGTTTTCAAAAGACTTTGTTCCAGTGTTTATCGTCTCATCATAACTCATTACTTCTTCAATAGTTTTTAAACACGTATGCCTCAGATTTTATTCTCTCACAATTTGCCCCTTTTCCTTTTTCGAATTTTGACAGTTGTTAAAAATTTTTGAAAAAAGGAAAATAATGATTGCCTTTTTATTTCCCACGCATGCAATAACTCATTTTCGCACGTTACACCTTTTTCTATTTTTTTTCGCTAGCATTAACTCACTTTTGCACGTTTTTGTCAGTTGGCGCTTTTCGAGGAAATCAAATCTCTGAACTTTATTTCTTTTTATTTTTCGACGGTTCGTCAGTTTCAGCTTTCTCCTATTTAAAACCAATTATTTTCTTCATTCCATTCTTTACACCTTTTGTCTTCTCCTTCTTAAAGTTGCAGCACTTTTCATTCCTTCAAGCTTTTCAAAGATTCTTCAATATCTTTTCATTCTTCTAAACTTCTGCAATTTGAAATTCTTTCATCGGGATCCAGTTTTTCCTATTATCAAAGTATTCCTCTTAGACTCTTTTACTTCTCTGTAAGTAATTCTTTTGCTTTTATTCTTTTTCGTGTTTGCTTGATTATTATTCGCTGTCGTGTAGATTTTCTTGAGTTTAATAGTGAAGATGATGTTGATGCCCCTATTTGTTTATTACTTATTGGAACGAACAATGATTGTGAAGTTGTTGAATTTTCTTTTGATGATTGGTTATTCTGACATGATCCCAGATTTCTCCTGATTATAGAATAATTGTTATCTTATTGTTCTTTTATTTTGTAACTTTTTATTCTGCTCTTGCCTTTTGATATTTTAGTAATTATTTTTTCTTTCTTCCCTGTGTAGATAATAATCTATCATGGCTGAAAAAGGTAAAGCTCGAGTTTCTGATGATGCTTCTCGTCAAAATGATCAACCTTTACTCAAGAGGCCATCCCGTTATCCTGTATCGAGGAGTCATCCTTCGGAACCTGCAAGGCCCGCAGGTGTCCATGCAGTGAATAATCATGTTCCTAAAGACAAGCGGGTTTTCAAAAGTTGTAGCTTCAGGTCTATGGATCTCGAAGAGTTTAAAAGGATCCACGGTCTCGAAGGATTCAAAGTCTCCTTTTACAATTGCGCTTCCGATGAAATTTCCCTGGAAATGATAGAGGGTTTTCAATATACCAATGATAGATTATTAATCCCCGCAGGAGCTATAGATGCGGGTTTACAACTTCCCTTGTACCAAAAAGAGAATCATTATCAATTTGAAGTCCTTGCGAGCCGTGATCAATCTCACCAAGGCTTAGTGCGGTCTGTCGCGCAATACAATGGAAATTGGTGGAGAATACTTAATGAATGTAGCTTGCGTAGACAAGGAAGGACCGGGTTTACATGCTACGTTCCGGACTTTAGGTTAAGCAAATATTATACATTTGCAAATTTCCATGCCACGTATGCGGACAATGTTTCCGCCAAGAATTACAAGAATTGGAGTGTTGTCCCAAACCCAAAGCACGCTCAAGGGGTGAAGGAAGTTCTGCTGCAAAAAGGCAAGAAGGAGGTCAGCATATTCCTCTTCTATTAACGAACTTCGAATCTACGGGACAAAATGATGCCGTGGAAGAAACCTCTTATGTTGCGAAGGATTCCTCGGATCAATCTATTGCCCATGAACCTTCTTTTTATCTTCAATTCTCTCCTCTACCTGGGGATGAGCCGCTTGAAACTGCTTCTAATGAAGATGAGACAACTGATGAAGAGGATCAAAACCCTCAAACATATATTGCAGAAGCAGTAGTGGCCCCTCAAGCACATGTTGCGGAAACAGAAGTGGCCCCGCAAGCACATGTTGCGGAAGCAGATGAGCCGACAAGCACCAGTACAACGGATAATGTGCCCCCAAGCATTATGATAAAAGTTATTCCTGTTAGGGCTGCTGTTGCGAGCGGGGTTGATGCTGATGAAACTCAACAGATTACAGAGTTTCCTCAATCGATCAGAAGAGGGGAAGTCGCAGAGGCTTCTATTCTCTTAATAAAGAAGAGGATGCTTTCAGATGGTTCATGTCAAAGAATCTTCTCTCCGTTCCATTTAATTCTCTCCCGGTCAAATCTGATAGCTCTTCAGTTTCCGATTGCGCAAATCCATGAAAGCTGTTCTATATGATATGATTAGAGATACTTGGTTAAAAGATCAAGGAGAAGATGTTGATCCTTCGTTTCGCATCATTGAGCCCTCTTCGCTTGCGGATACACTTGCACTTGCGGATGGACAAGTGTACTCCTTCCCTCAACAAACTCTTCTATAGGTATTTTAATTGTCAACTTACTCTTAATTTCTTATTATTCTCTATTGTAATTATAATTTTAATTTCGTAGCTTGGTCGGGGTCAAAGCGCCTTACATACTGTGTATCAATTCTACAAGGCGCGGTCCTCCTCCATGATGGAGTCCCAATTCAAAGCTGTGAAAAATGACGCTTTGAACTTGCAGCGGGAGAATGATAAACTCCGCCAACAAGTGTTGAATCTTCAAAACCAAGGTTTTGTTCTTTCTATTAGTTACTTTTTTCTTTATTTTATTTTTCTTTTTTTTCTGAACTACTTTATGGGATCAGCGGGGGATTCAGAACTTGTATCTAGGATGCAGCATAAGATTATGCAGTTGAGAGATCATGTTGTAAAATTTAATAATGAGAATGTGGAGGTCAAGATAAAATTCAATGATCTTGTAGACAGTCATGATTCGATTATTAAGAAATATAATAAATTAAAGTCACAACATTGACCTTTATACGTGGAAAAAGTTCGCAAGAAAGTGGAGTTTGACGCCACTTTTTTTTGGACTAAAGGTTGCGTTTCTGAAGCACGGGTAATATCCGAAAAATTGGAAGAAGAGAACCGCAAGCTTTGCATAGAGCGGCAGAATATCCTTTCGGGATTTTCCCAATCTGATTCGTATCATCATTCAAAACTTTCTTCGTACATCGCTCAGCTTATTGAAGACAGAGACAACTCTTCCGCAGAGGCTTATGCCAAGGGAAAAGCCCTTTCGGATGCTCAAGCTACAATTCTAAACTTATCTGATTATGTTCTTCCTCGCGAGAGCGATATTCTCCGGTTGCACAAAGAAGTGGAAAAATACACATCTAAGTTAAACCATTTGCGTGATAATGAGACAGAGTTATCTCAGTGTCAACAACATCTTGAACGACTCAAAGCCAATTACAGCAAGCTTTCAGAAGAATATGATTTCCTTGATATTACGAAAGATGCAATGGGTCGTGAGCTAGAAGAGTTTGAATCTCTCGCAAGAGGTATCCTATTTGATCGCAAACTTCAAATTTAATATTATTCCCTTATTAACTAATTTGTTACTTTAATTTCAGGTTTTGAAGAAAAGTTTAAGGATGCAACAACAAGAGCTGCTAAGGCTGAGGGAGAGCTTGGTGCCGCAACTACTAGGATTGAAGAACTCAATAAACAACTTGAGCTATCTTCTACTAAGGTTAAGGAAGCACAAGATCAGCTTGAGCTTGCCTCCACAAAATCCAATGAAGCGCAAGCTCAACTTGAGCTTTTTTCTTCCAAAGTTAAGAGTGTTGAAGAGACTCTAAAGCATGAGGCTTTGAAGAACGAAAGCCTTGTTCGGGATTTAGATACCGAGAGAGGGAAAATAAACTTTTTGGAAAATAGAATCCAGACATGTGAAACTGCAATAACTCAATTCAAGGTGGAGATTGCAAATAGAAAAGCTTACATTGAATGGTTAAAAGTCGAAGCTAAAGCTAAAATTGCAAAAACAGTCAATAACACTCTTGATAGAATAGAAGATGATGGATTGACAACCATTTATAAGCGCCAAGATGTTCCTAATAATCCTCCATTCAAAGGCATTGTTCCTGCTCCTTAGCTTTCTTTTTGTTGTTTCGTTCTTCTTCATTTCTTTATTGCAGTTGCTTTTTCATTTTTCCTTGTAACTTTTGTTCGTACAAAACATATTTTGAATATATTTTAATTATTAATTTATTGTATGAGTGTAATTTATTTTAGTCGCAAGGAAATTTTTATACCTTGTGTTATATTGTGGGTGTAACACATGTCTAACTTTACTCGGGCCAGGAGGAAGTTAGGATGCGGTCCCGAAAGTCTCCTAAAATGGTGAAAGATACAACAATTAAAATTACATTAGGCACCCCTGTTGGCGAAAGACCCAATAGTCATACACTCATAGACATTCACATAGACTTTCTTAGAGAGGTTGCATTTGTAGCTTTACCTAATATGAACTCGAATTATCGTATAATTGTATTGCTACTCGTGAGCAATTCTCGAAGTGGAGAGTACCTGATAAAAACCAGTACGACGTTAGACATCTTTGTTGCGAAAAATCTTATAGTTATAGATACTTATTTGGATCTTTTAGGAAGATTGTATTTGATATGCCTTACCTATTTCAAATGCGAATTTTTTGCACAATTGCATTATGGATCTAAGATAGTAGGGTTTGAGATATTGGTCGTTCCAAGGATGTTGCAAAATTCCTCCATCCATATTTCACAAGTGGTACGATCCTTGTCCTGGAATGCCTTGTATAATATAAGGTCCTCCCACGTATGTGCAAATTTTCCCGCTGCTTTATCTCTTTGTTATTCCGGGATTTGCCGCAGAACATACTGTCCTTCCACAAAATTTCGCATCTTTACTTTTTTATTGTATTCTCTTGCCATTCTCCTTTTATAATTCTCCATTTTTTGAAGTGTAACGTCTCTTCTTTCTTCTAGATCATCCAACTTTTCCAACATTAAATCTGAATTTAAATTTTTCTCCCATGCTTTTGTTCTTGTAGTGGGTAGAATGACCTCCGTTGGAATAACTGATTTTGTTCCATAAGTAAGAAGAAATGGTGATTCACCAGTGGATTCCCTTCTAGTAGTACGGTATGCCCATAATGTATTATGAAGCTATTCACACCACCGTTTATGGTAACCATCAAGAGTTTTCTTTAGATTCATGGCAATTGTCTTATTTGTTTTTTCGGCTTGCCCATTGCTTTGCGGATAAAGCGGAGTAGACTTATTCTTTTAAATATTAAATGCTTCGAAAAGCATACCAATATTTTTTCCTTGTAATTGCTGTCCATTATCCGAGACTATGGCCACCGGAATTCCAATTCTACAGATTATATTCTCAAATATGAATTTAAAACATCGGAATCTCTAATATGTGCAAGAGCTTTGGCCTCAACCCATTTAGTGAAATAATTTGTGGCTACAATCAAATATTTTCTCTTTTTAGTTCTACGACAATGTCTATCCCCCATTTTACAAATGGCCAAGGGCTGAGCACCGAATTAAGTTATGTTGCGGGAACTTTTATCTTTTTTGCATAACGCTGGCATTCTTCACACATTTTTACCATGTTTTCCGCATCTTTATGCATAAATGGCCAATAAAAACCTTGTGTCTTTGCCTTTAAAGCCAGTGATCGTCTTCCACTATGATTTCCCGCATCACCATAATGTATATCTTTGAGAATTCGCAGCCCTTCCTTTCGTGATAAAATCGAAGTAACGGTCCCAAAAAAGACTTTCGGTAAAGAATTCTATCCCGCAACTGATAATTTACAAATCTTGATTGCACCTTCCATGCTTCTTTAGAATTTGCAGGTAATATCCCATCTTGCAAATATTGATGGACCGAAACTCTCCAATCTTCTTCAGTTTGGTGACTATTTTTTGTTGGAAATTTGCTTTATTTTGAATAGCTATGTCTTTAATATCTTCCCCCATTTGTTCTTGCATATTTTCAACTTCCCACAACTTGATTGATGGTTCATAAATACGCCCAATTTTTACCGATGATGTATTTCGATCCTTTATCATTGAAGAAATATATGCTAATGCATCAGCATGTCGATTCTTATCTCTGGATAGATGTCGAAAGGTTATATTTGGAATTTGGAGCGCCAATCTTTGCACAAAATTTTTATATTCTATTAAGTCTTCATCAAGTGCTTGATATTTTAATTCAACTTGTCGAATTATTAATTGTGAATCACTTGTGAGTTGGATATCGCTTATCCCTAACTCAATAGTAAGTCTGATGGCGTGAACCACAGCTTCATATTCCACTATATTATTTGTATGTTCATCGAAATCGAGGCGGAATGAATGTACCATTCTATCTCCTATAGGAGTTGTAACTACGATTCTAATTCCAGCACCTTCTCTATTCCTGGCTCCGTCAACAAATATTTCCCATCTTTTGGGATTTACAGAATTCAAGATATCTTGAGGGTCACTATCCTCAATTCCGGGTAAACCTTGAAATTTTGTATCATAGAATAATAAGTAACCAATGTCAATAAAAATTAGGAAATGAAAAATGAAACATGTCTATCATTTTAAATCCGGGCGAACCTTGAATTACAAAGTTATCATCCAACGGAAATTCCGCAAGGAAATCAGCCAAAATTTGCGACTTTTGTGCAGTTTGTAATCGAATAATATGTTGAATTGTTCGAGTTGTGCGTTCCATTTTGCTATTCTTCCGACTTTTCCTGCATTCTTTAGTACTGACTCCAATGGTGCTTTGCTTGGTACCCGCACATAATGTGTCAGAAAATATGTACGTAGTTTTTGGGTAGCAAATACCAGTGCTTAGATTAACTATTCAATTTTCGTATAATTTCTTTATGCAGGGTTCAAAGTCTTACTAATGTAATACACTGGCTTTTCAATCTTTTCGTTGGTCCGGACTAACACCGCACTTACTGATAGACACGTTTTTGTGTCTGTTTTATTCTCAATTCTATATTTAGTTGATACTCATTTGTGTAATATTATTGTGTTTTTTATTTAATTTGTAGGAATTATTGGAGAATAAACGATGGTAGAAAATCATCTAAAAAGTGTTAAAAGCACCTTCGTTTTGGATATGGGCAACCCAACAAATTGATAAAGGCACCCGCTCATTTGTTACAGGCACCCACTTGCTTCCGTTTGAAATGATGTCTTGGCGGGAAAATGATTATCACAAAATACTTCAACTGCGTGAATTGAAGAGTTATTAAGAAGAGATTTGTACGAGTTTAAGGCAGGATTATCTTTTTACCATATTAGCAAGAGGCTTATACGTGATAAAATCAATTATCTCTGCCAATATTCTTGTTGCGAAAATCAAACAGGGAAGAACAAAAGTTTCGGGAAAATTTGATATTTCTCGGATTTTGATTCTGTGAGGGATAGTATTTGAGATATTTATCTGAAGTAGTAACATCAACAAGATATTCTCAAATCTCAGAAAGGAATACATAAAGCAGAATCGGGAAGAAATCAGGATCATGGGTTTGCGAATATTCCCGATGATATTCAAAATCCTGTGAAGATTAAATCATTAAAAGAAAGAGGATTTCCACGAGGTTTAGGGCTGCTGATTGATGTATTATAAATA
>JAJJMC010032716.1:1290422-1306327 GCA_023531435.1 Papaver californicum | reverse complement strand
CACCGGGGCACTTTAAAGAGAATCCTCTAGGAAACTGTTAGAACTTTGATATCCTCCTTTCAACTCACTCTCACTAGATCCCTAGTACTCCCCCAGTCTCACCATCCATCAGCCTCTTAACCATGTTGAGATCTTTCTTGTTATTCTTTTGAATGTCAGGCTTTTCCGGGTGTATTTTTTTCTTTTTTCCTTTTTGGTTCATGGCTAGTAGGCTTGTCACATAGAAGACCAATCTGAAGTTTTTTTTGCTTGAAGTTTCTTTTTCATTGCACTCTACTTTTATTTTTTTCTTCTTTTCAGTTTCAGCTTCCATTTTTTCCTTAATTTGAGACAAAGTTGGTAGTGAATTGAATGAGAATGGTTGAATTGTAGCAGCGTCAGGAATAATGGTGTTGACACTCAAGCTTGGGCTAGTTTGAGCATTATCCTTCGTATTATTCCAAGAAACCATTTTTGGGTTGGTACCTTTTCTCTTGGGAGAGTCATGCACTTTCTTGGCAAGCTAGTTTCTTTTATTATGTATTTATCAGCCAATAACATCCGAATTTGGTGTATTAGCTCCATAATATTCATTAAGATCACCATGTTTTTTTTTTACCGTCCCTGAAATAAATAGGATTTTTTTACTACTATTTTCTTGGGATCCCAAACTTGAAGCAATCTTTTGAGCCGATTCTTTCTTTTTGGTAATCTTTAGTTTAACCTCAAACTCCATAGTAACATCTTTTGTTGAGTAGGTTTCGTAGATAATGGTTTTTCCACTTTAAAAAGAGTTTGTTGTTGGTGTAGCTGCTGGTTGGGTAGCTTGATGAGGGTTAGCCTATCCTTCAAAAATTACAGAAGAGGAAACATCAGATAGAGGTTGAGGATAATCCAAGATTATGCAAACCTTGCAGAACTTGATACCATTAAGAGCATAGGAAAACTCTATTCAGTAGGAGATGTTTAATGTTTTATAGGCCCCAGTGCCAAAATTAAGAGCTCTATTAACATTAATGGTCATTTTTTCTTCCATGTTATTCTCCTCCCTGTCTTTTCCATAAGGTAGAGTCTTAATAGACACCTACTTGCTCGAGAATTCCTCTGATATTTGGGATGATATGTCTTGGAATTATTTTGATTAAGAGCTCTTATAGAAGATCTCCTCACCTATAAAATCAGGCACAGCTGCCGGTACCTCTGCAAGGACAATGGGCTTATCAAAGATACCTTTAGTTCCTCCTTGCCTGAGAATTATCTAGTGTTCTTCATTTGTTAGCCTGAGAGCATATAAATTTTTACGCATGTTCCGAAGATCCACCTCGACCCTGTTATGCATCTCCCAATAATCATCTATGAACCTGCTCGCTCTATTATTTTCAAAGAAGATACTACTGCAAAGCCTTCCGATAAAAACTTATTCCCAACCTAACTTTTTCTTTATGTTAATATTATCTTGGTTGAGGAGGACCTTTCGAATGATATTTTCTAAAATATCAAGGGAGCACAACAAAGGATGGTTCCAAAATAACACGGTGGTGGACCCATAATGTTTTAAGATATTTAAAATTAACAAAAACGAGAAGTTAGTATTGGACCCATACCATATTTTAAGAAGAAAAATCTCAAATAACACTTGGGTTCTATTTTTTTCATGCGACGTATTGTATGTTGTGTAGTAGATATTTTTGATCACTTTTTCGATTCAACAAGTGGTACAAAGGGGGTTTCCTCTACCCATAATAGCCTCAAATTTGTTCAAATTTGATAAAATATTTCAATTTGATTGAGAGACTCAAC
Organism: Papaver californicum; assembly: GCA_023531435.1. Lineage (NCBI taxonomy): Eukaryota > Viridiplantae > Streptophyta > Magnoliopsida > Ranunculales > Papaveraceae > Papaver > Papaver californicum. Next base: position 1,304,548 of record JAJJMC010032716.1, on the reverse strand, counting down.
CTTATATCATTTGCTTTAAGAACAGACTAACATCCCCATGGACCATCTTATGGATGAAGGTTTCCTACACTAAGGCCTACTTTATAACCCCTACCTCTAGGGACGTATCTATAGAGGGGATAACCTAGGCTATATTTCGTCCCTGATTTTAGCCCACTATATTTTCGTTATGGATTATTTGTGAGTTTTTTGGTTTTAACCTATCTGTAAATGTGATTAGCAAATGTAGTTTTTGATCCGTATAATTTTAATTCAGATAGTAAGAGAATTAAAACGTAAATCTAGTTTAAAGATAAGTATGCTTCCATTTTTTTCTTCATAAACCATAATCTTTTTTCTCCGGTCATACTTTGTTACTAGTTTTTTTAGTATATTGTTATCTACTTAATTTTTTATGGATAAATTACAGTTTTTCACTAACTACATGACTAGTTTGGAAAAAAATGTCACAACCTTCCTAGACAATTAATAAGATTTCGTTCATAGCCAAGGAAAAATCCTGGATCCATCTAGAGGTGTAAATTGGACCGTGCCAGCACGTTTACGGCACATCATGTTAGCTTAATGTGTTGTGCTATGCCAGACTAGTAAGCACATTGGCGCGACACAAAACAGCACGCTGTACGGATAAGTACAACATGCGGTACAACACGGCACGTTAAGAAAGCACGTCATAACATGCATAAAAGACTACACAAAGCGGTACAATACATTATATTTCATGTATATTTCACTAAAGAGTCTTTATTCTAGCCCATATATGACAGCTTATATTCCTTATGTTGACGTATTTCTACAATAATATACTCTCTCCGTTTCAGGAAAAGAGTTACTTTTCCTATTTGCACAATTGTTAAGGCAAGATAAGAGAGAATAACTTTTGTAGTTTATTTCCAGATTTACTTTAACAAAAAGTTTAATACTACATATATCTTTATAATGAGAATAATAACATCTCTTAAAATAATAAGGGTAGTTTTGAAAGTTTATTATATTAAAAATGAAAGTAACTCTTTTGTTGGAACAAAAATTTAAAGAGAAAGTAACTCTTTTCCTGAAACGGAGGGAGTATATAATATGTAAATATATAAAAAATATTTTTATTTGGAAAATATAAAATAAACGGGCTGGTACAACACAACACGGTACTCCATAATTATTTTTCTGGCACAACACAGCAGGTCGTCTAGTACGGTACATTACAACACGTTTAAATTTTAGGCACAACACAATATGACATGCAACACACTAAGCACATGCCTTTATGGTGGGTTGTGTTGTGCTGGAACGACACATCGAATAAGTGAATCTTAATACTAAAAGATCGAGGCAAAGAACTTCAAGCCTACCACAAAAAAACGACATGATATTTATTTAGTTTTTTTTTTTTTGAAGCATATTTAGTTGCTGGTTTGTACTAGGGTTGTCAATGGGTACCTATTCCTCGGAACTAAAACCGGATCCGATGGTTTATGCTCCGGTTCTGGGTCCTAAAATTGTCCCCATTAGCAACTTAGGGTTCGATAGGTTTACCTGCTTGGACCCAAAATCTTAACAGGTCCAATCGGGTATACCGACGGATACCCTTTTATTTTATTCTTTTATTAATATTTTATCGAAATCGAAATGATTTTTTTGGGTTGACTTTGATTTTTTTTCATTTTTCATTTTTCTCTTATATTTAATTTTTATTTAGAACATTGATAAAGAAATAATAATAAACTTATACAAGCATAATTTGGATTCAAGTAAAAAATAAAAGATATCAAGATTTTTTTTAAAAAAATAATTAATAGTTTTTCAAAACCAATGGGTTCCCGGGTTCTTTAAGGATCCGGTTCAGGGTCCATAAATCTAGATACCAAACCCGTTTTTATAAATAGAATCCGGGTCTGAGTTCAGGGTTCAGGGTTCAGGGTTTAATAGTTTTGGAAAAGACCCCGACCTATTGACAACCCTAATTTATACTTTAGTATTCATAAATTGGTTTCTCAATGGCTTTAAGAATGAAGAAGGCCTCTATATCTCATGATAATCAATCCACCAACTGTAATTGTCATAGGGTAGCAACTGAGAGCCATACACTAGAATAGCTAAAGTTACTGATCCCCATTTTAAGTAAATCAATCATGAACCATAATAATTAACAAAATTTTCAATGCCCACAAGTCCACAACGTGTTTTTTTAGCAATAATTGAGGGCAATGAAGGCAAACAATCATAACAACTTTTTTGGATTTGATGTATTAATAGTGGAGTAAATAGTAACGGTGATGCAAAAACTCTATTAATTGCTGTTAGATGAAGGCCTTGTTGGATAAAAATTATTCCTGTAACAAAAAAACAAACCAAAACACCAGAAGCTTCGTAAATGTTAACGTTAGCGCAAATATCACATTTTCAGACAATTACTCAAAACACAGATAAGAGGAGTCGCCTGTTCAACAGACTGCCCTTAACTCGATATTTGCCAGGTACACTTTAGAAAAGTGTTGCTATACCTTTTAGAGTTGGCAAATCGAATCCAGGATAAAACCTCTTGATACCAACCCAGTTAGCAAGACTCGTTGGCCCGTTGTGAACTTAACAGAAGAATAAGATAAAAATAAATCTAGTGCGCACAACAAAACGAGAAGAGGGGAAAAGACGACAGGATAGTAGCTACGTCTGGGGTAAGTTGAAAATGAAAATTCTTTTTCTTTTATAGACAAATTTGAGAGAAGAGAATTAAATTATATTTATGAAAAATCTTTTAATTTAATTCTCATTAATTCACATAAATAATAAAACGGTTTTTAATTCACATAAATAATGAAACGGTTTTAATACTTATTATATGAATTTAAAATAAAACCATTAACTCTATTGATAGGCACACGCTGGGCACATGCAGGCTCACGCCAGCTCACCCAAAACACACGCAAGCTCCGCAAGCCCGCGTGCGTGCTTCGGTGCGAAGCACCGCACATGTGTGAATTTGCCCACTAGCCCATTCCCTTAGTCTATATCCAATCCACACGTTTTTCCCTTAGAAGCAACTTTCGTGGTAATTAGATAGACTTCATCCTTGGTTTATCCCATGCGGGACAAACCAAAGGTTTCTCATTCACATAGAAGTGAAAAATGGATTTTTTATTTCCACACACAATATAGGCTAGTGACCCTTTGGTCCCATCAAGATAACTTTTGTAACAAATTTTTTTTTTTTTTTTTTGTAAATAAGCAATAAATTCATTTTTAATTCTAACAATCCCCCACATGAATGAAGAAGGCGATAAATCAGAAAACCGGAAAACGAGAAATACCTCTTAGCAATAGGTGACCATATGGAATTGAACCTTTGCTTAGTGAGAAGTACCGGAACTACTTGATGGACAGTGAACGCGATGTCTTGAACTGCCATCGTTTGGTGTAGTTCTTCAATAGCTCCTTACGCGAGATATCTCTCAATTTTGCTGTTAAGTTCACGCCGTTGTGTCCGTTTTGGCCCTGGACATATCCCGTTTCTCAGAATGCTCTACAGAATCAGCTCAGTTCTCATAGGAAGCGACCCACTTCCTCATTCAGATAGGTGAGTTCTATCAAGAGTGTTAACTGCTACACCCCATTTCAATCTTAAATTGAAACTATAGAACTCATTAAGACTTTACTATAAGTCACCGTCACATGCAGTCACACTATCACGTCTACACCATAGGGAAAGGAAAGAGAAAATAATTCTGTGATAGTGTTCAATTTTTACCCACCACAAATTAGTTGTCTCATTCAAAACCTTGATTTTGGGATCTCCAGTCAGCAAGGTTGAGTATCCTTCATGGAAAGTTATAATTGATGAGCTTAAGTCCCATCCCCCTCGATGCATTACTAACTATCTCCTTGGACAAGCCTTTCGTCAAAGGGTCCGCGATATTCTCCTTAGACCTCACAAAGTCAACAGAAATAACGCCATTCGAGATTAGTTGTTTTAGAGAATTGTGTTTTCTCCGAATATAAATGGATTTTCCATTATAATTGCTGTTTTTAGCATTAGCAATTGCAGCTTGACAATCACAATGTATAGATATAGCTGGCACAGGCCTATGCCAGAGAGGAATGTCTTCTAAAAAATATCTTAGCCAAGCAGGCTTCCTCTCCTGCTTTATCTAATGCAATAAACTCGGATTCCATAGTGGACCGAGCGATACAGGTCTGATTGGAACTCTTCCAAGACACTGATCCACATCTTAGAGTGAAAACGTATGCACTCGTAGATTTAGACTCCTCTGAGTCTGCTATCCAGTTTGCATTACAATGTCCTTCAAGGACTGCAGAGTATCTCTTAAACTCAAACAAAGTTTAGAGTGTATTTTTGGTACCTTAACACTCTAAATGTGCATCCCAATGCTCATATCAAACTGGTTATATTTTCTAAGTACAAATTCAATGTAATGAGATTGTCTAAGACTATATCTATTAGACTCTCTTCTAATTTTCATCCCTAAGATTACATCTGAGGGACCTAAGTCTTTCATGTCAAGGTCTCATTCAACATGTTCTTAGTGGAATAAATTACATCTATGGTTGTATCCAGTATAATCAGATTATCAATATACAAGCATACAATCACACAGGTATCATTCACAAGTTTAGTGTAAACATACTTGTCATATTCATTTATTTTAAACCCATTAAAAATCATTACATGATCAAAATTTTCATGCACTAAAGATTTCTTTATTCTAAATCTTTTGCCTCTTCAAGGCTCAACTTCATCTTCCTATAGAAGTAGAGGGTGACACATAGAAAGGACATTTAGGGGATCAACACATATCATGAGAGATTCAGATTTCAAGGAAAAATAATTTTTTTTTTCCAAGAGATAACATCCCTAGATTCCATATTGGTATTTAGACCAATTTCTGAAATATCAGAACTCACAACCCTAACCCTATAATATGTAGTGTGTTCAGGATATCATATGAATACACAATCAACAGTTTTGGGTCATGTCTATATCCTCTTATGTGGAGGGATGGAAATCTTATCCAAGCACCCCCACATTTTTGAAGTATGCAAAAATAGGGTTGTCTACTTTTCTGATCCATTAATAAGTACTTGTTCAGGATATAGCAAACTGAGAGGACGACCTCCCCCCACAAGTTCGCAGGTAGTCCTGAGCTAATTAGCATGACATTCATCATCTCCTTAATGGATTATATTTTCACCTCTAGTTAGAACTGAGTTCATGTCAACTAGGTCTGAGTGAATTAATTCTAAGGGTTTTAGAAATTTCTGAACACTTTTCTTATAAGACTTTTTAGCATATTTTGATTTTTAACATTTTATGTTTACTTTCCAAATTAAATTTGGGAATGCAGCCTATGCTGGCCAGATTGTTCATTGAATAACATGACCAAGTCTGCCATGTCAAACATTCAGTGACATACAAACATAAAAGGAATTATTTTTATTTAATTAAATTGAGATTACATCTAATTTGTAAAAACCCTCTGTCTTATAGCTCTATCTACTGAGTTACACAATTTTTTCCAGATTCATAAAAACCCTTATCATCTAATATACTACAAGATACAAGAATTTTACAGATGTCCGGAACATGAACAATTTCTTCAATGTGAGAATTTTGCCAAAAAATGAGCTTCAGCCCAACTTTGCCTTTTTCCGCAACTTGTGCTGCGGACGAGTTACCCATATAGAGCTTTTCTCCTTCCCCTATCTTCTGATAGGAGGTGAACACATCTTTGTTTCCGCAGACATGCTTGGTAGCACCAGCGTCTACCCACCAGTCTCTCACATTGGTTACCAGATTGACTTCAGACACTGTACCAAAAACCTTGTTCTTGTTGTTTTTCATAACAATTAGCATTATTTTATTTGATTTCTCTATAAATAAAATCCTTATGATTTCTATAAAATATTGCCTAATTTTAATATGAATATGATTTATTTATAATCAAATAATAACCACTCTACGCATGCTTCATGTAAAATTATTTTAGTGCATGATAACTACGTTTTATTATGCGTATAATAATTGTCTTGATTTTATGCATTAAATTTAGTGTATAAATTTTAGTGCATCTCAACGTTTCATCAAACGTGTCCTACGGTTGTTAAAATTAGTGTCCGTTTTAATAATATCAAGACAGCATGCATACGATTCATTTATTAAAAATATATTATGATTATAATTAATAAATCATACCTGTATATTATGATTCGTTCATATTCTGTTGCTTCCTTTAGAACGACCAAAAACATCCTACATCAAGGACTTTTTATCACGGTAGAGTTTACCTGAAATCTGGATGTTGAAATCTGGTAGAGTTTACCTGAATGTGGAGAATGGTGTCACGGCTGTAGATCACATCAAAAGTTTCATCTGGGTATGTCTTTTTGGTATAATCAGCAACCTCAAATTTGACTGAGCATTTACGTGCAACTGCACGCTCTAAAGCAAAAGAAACCATATTGACAGAGAGATCAATGCCGACAACCTCAGCGTTGAAGTTTTCGTCCATGTAAAAATCACCTCCCCCAATTCCACATCCTACATCAAGGACTTTTTGTCCTGGCTTAAGTTCCAGCTTTTCAACAAATTCTTTTGTTGTCTCTGCTCAAAAACAAAGCTCACTCAGTAACTGATCAGAAATGATTAGCTTTACTGGAACGAAAACAAAAAGATGAATTCAGTGTTATGCATACCAAACCCTCCTGTGCTCACATAGCCTTCTCCAAAAACACGTTCAGAGCGCAATATGCCAGTACATTTGTACTGTACATTATCCAAGAATTGTTGGAAATCCTTGTCAAGATCAGAAGCTTCAACTGTTAATTCAACAGAATGCTCGGTCGAACCATTCTTCTGAATTTCTCGTTCATCACCTATTAATTAAGATCAATCAAGAAATGCAAATCCAATTTCCATACAAATAAAATTAGATCATATTTTTCATAATTAAACTAGTAAATTGAACTTACAAACCAGAGATTTACCGTGAGCATCCATTGATTGTTCAGATAGAAATGTAACCTAAAAGAATGATGTGAACTGTGAAGAACAAAGAACAGAGAAATCTGTTCAGGAAATGGAATGAATGAACTAAAAAGGGTTTTGGTTAAGCAGCTAAGAACCCTCAAGAGCAATGCGAGATCTTGAAAAACTCCTTGATCTTCGATTATATGCTGGACGTTTCTGATGCATCACCATTTAACTGATTCTCTCAGTGTCTCTGGATTACTTTTATTTTTTTTTATTTTTTTTAAGCATGAAAAAAGATTCAATTATGCTAAACATAAATGTTACGTGCCAAGCTTCTTAATCGCCAAGCTCGCGTTCCTATGGTGGAGTTGGGGTGGAATGAGTTTTCCATTACACGTCAGTAGAGACTAGGAGACAGAAGCGAAACCAAATCCAAGCCAGTCGCAGGCTAGCTGAGGTAACTCCTAAAGCAGATTCTAATTCTGAATAATCGGTGAATCATTTCGTGGGTCAAGAGCATCTCCATTAGTAATTTGGGCGCATTTTAAAATATATTAGAAAATATCTGAATAATTATTTTACGCGTCATCTCATATTTATTGTAGAAGTTTTTATTGGGATTTTCTTATATTAAAAATATAAAAAAATACTACGCAGTCTATAAAAAATCTGCAACGCGTTTAATTAGGTTATACGGCCTAATTATTTATTTTCATGACTTAAATATGATTTTTTTTTTGAAGTGGGTGAATAGAATATAAGTAGTTATACTCCACCTTAATAAATTAATAATCTCTATATAATACTTAATTGTTGAGCATCTGGTTGTTGTTAAATATTGTTTCTATTTTTGTTGCAATCATGGAAAGTTTGGTGAGTGTACCAGTTAGCCAGTCACGTTCACTGATGCAGCTGACAAACGTAATGGTGCTCCCACATCACTCGGCGCCTAGTAACCGACAGATTTATTGTTCCGGGATCTAATGTGGATCTCAATCACATTTTCTATTTTCTATACCTGGGTTACTGGGTAGGGTTTGCCCCCGAAGATGATATATGCCTCCAGACTTTCCCCACAATTTCCTTCCACGATGTAGCACACATTTATACTCCCCGTCTCGAATGGTGGATTTTTTGGGGTCCGTGATGGATCCGTGACTAAATGTTATGGACTGGTATCTTTGTGATACGTTATGAAACTTTTTTTTTAGGATATGTAGTATTTTCAGTGGTACACAATATATTGTCAAATGCTTTGCCTTTCAGACTTGCAGTGAACCTATGAAAAAATGATGTATTTAGTCTTCGAACATATAATAAAGTTTAAGTTTATTTTCTACGAACTAGACTCGATCCTGTCGGACTGGAATATCTAAATTCTTAAGTCGATCTTCTCTAATTCGTTAAAACTAGACTGATCTTGTTTGAGTATTTGTTCCAGGTAAAACAGTTATTGCATATCATTGAAGATATCATCGATTCACCATTTTTTTTCGATAGAGAGAGCATTTGTATATTTTTGGTATAAAAATAAACATCGCTAGTTTAATCAAATATTAGAAGTATTTATTTTTATACAAAAATATACCTAAGAGTAACTGCAGTCATCGATCATAACCTCGATCAAAGATTAAATTTGATATTTGATCGCTTAATTTCCTACAGCCGTGCGATCAGATTTAGTATTTAATCGACGAAAACCACTGTTCAGGATTAAAAGTAATCTCTGATCGACGAGTAAAACTTACAGTCGAGCGAAGCACTAGAGGTTCGCATGTGTACAAACGATGTCCCATGATTTCGCTTAAAAACACGGGCGGGGAACTAGAATTTCGCCAGAGCAAGCGGTTTACCAATGCTTGGCTTGCTGAGACGAGATCCCAGAAACTCGCTTACATATAAGCGAAGTGGTAAGATTTCGCCCATTATCATGGATTTAGACAAGCGAAATGGTGGTGATTCGCTTAGTTTAGTGCGCGAAATGTTGGGATTTCGCTTGAGTTTTTTTTGGTAGGCGGTAGAGCAGCATCTCGCTTGAACCAGGCGAAGTTTCAGTTTTTCGTCCGTCTCCTCAAACGATGAGTTAACACTTAGCTTACGTGAATGCGATATCCCAGTGTTTCGCTTGACTATCCATGATAGTTCTTGAGACGGAGTAAATATCAATTTTTTTGATCTTTGATCTTTGCTTTTCATCGCATGATTATGGATGCCCCAATGACTCAAAACATGCTAAAGATCAAAAACTGCATCGAGCTCAAAAATCTACATCGTAACTAAAAAACTATGGATGACTTTAAATTTTGTCTTACAAATCTTCCCCGAGAGTCAAAATTTGTTTATGGACTCAAAAGCTGACTCATGACTTGGATTTCCCTTGTCGCTTATATTCCATTCACCCAAATATACTCAGCACAACTCTAAATTTTCATCTTCGCCAAGAATCTATTATGATGACCCGAAATTTGTTATGTAACCCTAAATATGCAATTATTATTGAGATTTTTTCTTGTGATTAAAATATGCTTAAAAATACAGAATCCACCTTGTTAGTATAAGTATAAAATCCTTATACCTAGTGACCCAAAATTGTTATGCGGCCCTAAGATATACCTAGTGACCCAAAATCGTTATGTACCCTAAATCTATTAATATTTAGAAACTATTACTAAATATATAAATTATAAAAGTAAAAACTGAAAAATGTCAATCCATTAATAATCTAAATAATTAAGATTTCAGTTAATCCGAGAATGTTTTAAGCTTGGTTTCATCTTCTTTGTAAAATGTCCGTCTTCCTAAGTTTGATGTACTCTTTTGTTACGGCATCCAACCCGGAAACATCCATCATTATTATGCGAAACTCGTCGTCCGCTTCTTTCTTTAGTCTAGTTTTTCTTTCCTAACTTGTTTTGCTGCAAACTGTGCCGAAGACTCAGCTAGTTTTTTTATAAACTCGGATTCTCTATGCACCATCTTCATTTTTGTTTGTTATATATATTTGGTGTTGAAGTTTTGTTGCTCTTTAATAATTATTTCCATCATTTTCTGTTGGCCACTGGATTTTGCTCTCCTTGTTTTCTTCTGTCGTTTCGTCTTTTTTTTTCTCCATATGACGGTTATATATGTTAGGTATATCTCATATTTCTTCATCGCCACTGGAATGGTCTTGGCTTATTTCCTGTCTTTCCCGATCTTCCTCGCCGCTTTCGGAATCTTCTTCAGCTTGTGATGAATCGAAAACAGCTGTCGATCGTCGTGAATATTTGATATTTTCGAACATAATTGCGTAACACTCTTCATGCTTAAATATTTTACCACCATTAGCTTCCTTACTTTTTCAATTTGTTATTTTTTCTAAAATAGTTTAGTGGACTATATACAATTCAAAACAATAATGTACGGTTTGATCTTAAACGGGTACTTACCTTTATTTCCGGGCCCCATCCAGTATGGTGTTCACGTTCCACTTGCATCTCTTTTGCAGAGTAAAGCGCCACATCTTTACTTATTCCATGAAATCGTTTCTGAATGGAGGTCCAAATGCGCCCTGGCATTGTAGGTATGACTTCTTTCATCCTATTTAAGATGCGAGACCATAATATTTCTTCTGATTGATCGGAACCAACACTATAATCTTGAGATATTGCTAAATGAATTTTACACATCGTTACATCTTCAAATGTAGTAAAATTTGGACTCGTGGTTTTGGTGCCATAATTTTAACCGATTTGGAAGACAATATATGAAAAGAACGAAATTTTTCTCGTATACAAATAAAATGGAAATGGGTATACCAATCAAATGTTGGAGATTTATAGGTATACCCAAAATATAGCCGTTACAACGGTAACAAATCAATGGTAACAAATCTCAATGACTATCTCAACGGCTATCAGAATTAGGCACTCGCTTAGAATCACGCCCCGCACACAGGCGCTCGCTTAGCGGAAGCCCCACACACATGCGCTCTCTTACTCGCACGCTTAGAACAAGCGTTGTAATAGCCAAACGCCCAATACATGCGTTAATCTGGACGAACGCTTGATTAACAGGCGTGCTTCTAGCGTTACGCCCCGTTGGACGTGCTCTTGGATGAACGCCTGATGGGGCGGAGTTCTGGTTCACGCCTGAAAAATAAAACACACGTCTAATTTAACGCCTCGCACCAGACGGAGAGCCAGCGTCACGCCTGGCAAGAGCAAACGTCTAGGTTAACGCTCGACTATAATGGGGTTTGGTCCATTTCTGGGATCAAATTTAATCGCAAACAGTAAAAAATCCGGACCATAACCCAAATTTGGTCGGCCCACTGTGATTGAATTTTAACGGACCAAAGACCAAATTTGGGTTTGGTCCATCCTCTTAGAGCGTCCACAATGGCTAGATCAAACTACGGACCAAACCCATTTATGGTCTTTGGTCCGTCAAAACCATACCACAGCGGGACGATCGCAAATGATCTTTGGTCCGTTTTTGACACTGTTCAGGACCAACTTGGTGTAGTTAACCGTCTGACTCTAAGCGGATGTGTAGTGAACATTTTGATACATGCGTTATTCTAGCATAACGCTTGAAAACACGGGCGTTAACCAAATCTCTGCCTGATCAAGCGTTCACCTAAGATTACGGTTGATGGAGCGTGCGTCTAGGATCACGCACACTAACAGGCGGTAACCAAATCACCGCCCCGTTGAAGCATAACGCTAGAAAACCGCTTGGTCCTTGCGTAATGCTAAGGCTCATCCCAACATGGAGCGTGCGTCTGATGCTCCGCCCAGTTCTAGACGTGCCCCTAGGCGTCCGCCTGGATAATTTGATTTGTTTTCTGATTTTGTTACCGTTCTGATTTATTACCATTGATCAACGGCTATAATTTGCATTCTGATACACCTATAAATGAATTTATACCTCTAATTCCCATTTCAAATCCACAGCTTTTACATTTCATAGAAGATTTATAATCTCTCGTTTTCATAATTATGGCTTACGAAAATTTTAGCCTTAATGCAGAGAATTTTACCGTAGAAGAAGATTTATCCCTATGTCGAAACATAGTATTACATTATCCAACAAGGGGCCATGAACGTCGGATGAATGGTTCAATGAGCATGGAATGGTTAGAACATATTCATGCTAACTTTTGTAATGAAACTAGTAACCCCAATAACTGGAACATAGCAGGTCTATTTTGTCGATTTCAGGAAATAGGTAGGGCAGTAATCCAATTTTCTACTTTAACTGCTAAGGTGAATGAAAAAAGAATTAAGAATGAAACTGATGATGAAGTTGTTGCCAGATCTCTGGAGGAATGGAGAAGATGGAAAGGTTCAGATTTCAGGTACCAATATCATTTCGAGATCTTACGGGTGATGGAAGAATACAACCCTTTTGTGTTGATTATTCTCCGAAGATGTGAAGAACGTCGTCCAGGGCGTCATACAACCCATTGAAGGTTTTATTATAGGTTTGCTTAAGTGTTTAAGTGTAATCTAATGATGTATTGTATTTCATTTCCTTTAATTTTACGCGATGTATGCCTTTTCGATTCAATGAAATGATTTTACGTTCAACTGTTTTACAAAAGCAATTAACTAAGACACTCACATTTTAGGACTAATCAAATATGGGCACTTTAGCCATCTATTAAAATATAATGATAATAAATGAGTTAATAAGTAGAGCTAAACTCACTTTGCAGGCATCGTGACTGCACTTAGCATGTGCAACAAGCCTTTAAAACCCTAGGTGCCCCTAGTGGCCGAGTAGTGTCTCGGGCGGGTTTACAAGAGATTTACCCACAAAACCTATCCAGAGGATTTACAATTTGTTATTCCTCAGCAAAGTTTGACCATAAGTGTTCGATCAAGTCATTTCGCAAACGAATATGAGTATCTTTGTTGTGTATTGCACGTCGGCGTTGGTTCACTCTCATTCTCGAAAATTCAGAAGTGTTGTGTCTAGAAATAATTGCCGGTGCATGGTGGCTGCTTGGTCATACTCATGCGGCCAATCACCGGGTAAACGCTCATCCTCCACTATTATATTATGTAGAATGATTATAGTTTTCATTATATATGCTAGTACGTCAGGATTCCACATTTGTGATGGTTGCTTGATGATTGCAAATTGATTTTGTAGTACGCTGAAGCCTCGTTATACATCTTTTCGGAAACCCTCTTGCATTGCAGAAGTTTTTTGTTTCTTCTGGGAATTTGGATGTTTAATAGACATCACAATAGTAGCTATCTCTGGGTATATTCCATCACCAAGATAATACCCCATATCGTACTGATGTCCGTTGAAAACAAAGTTCACAGGCGGTGCTTTCCCGTTGATAAGCTTTTTGAAAATATAAGAACGGTTCATCACATTTATATCATTGTTTGAACCAGGCATGCCAAAACCACAGATCATATGACACCACTGCCTCCAGGATAATACTTTCACTACCTTTGTACGCAGTGTAAGCACCTGATTCAGCCGATGAGTATTTATCCCATTTCCAGTGCATGCAATATACATTATCCAGCATCCCCGGAAATCCCGTTTCTTTGTTCTCATTAAGAAGCAGTTCAACATCACGCTCAGTTGGTGTGCGCAAATATTCTTTCTCATACAAATGCACTATCGTCTTACAAAACCTACGAGTTGCTTCCAAAACTGTGGTTTCTCCGATTCGTAAATACTCATCTATTGCATCGGCCGCACATCCATAAACTAACATTCGTATTGCTGCATTAATTTTTTGCTGAGGGGTTAATCCATGAACACCACAAACATCTTTTCTTTTGAATATAATAATTATTTACAGCTACGATATCTCCCAATATACGGTTGAATAATTCTCGTCGCATTCTAAATCTTCTACGAAATAAATTAGGAGGAAACGTCGGGTTTCTGCAAAAGTAATCTTTCTATAAAAGTTTTGCACCGGCATCACGTTCTCTTGGTATTATGATACGAGTATGTGGCCAGTTCATACTTGAAACAATGAATCCCGCAGTGACTGCTTGGTTATTTTGGCTCAATACAAGTAAACCTTCGTCTGATGAGTACAAACTATTGTTATCATCATCACCAGATGAAGAAGAAGCAGAAGAAGAAGAAGAAGAAGAAGAAGAAGAAGAAGAAGAAGAAGAAG